>JASEVX010000005.1:59205363-59475363 GCA_031761405.1 Serripes groenlandicus | reverse complement strand
TATTCATCTTTCACCCATTTGTCCAATATTTATTTAATGGCGACACTTTCCCCAGTTGTTGATCTTTAATTGCGTTTTTAAAATTGAAGTCTTCGAAATGTTTTCAATTGAGATTTTAAAGTCTGCATTAACATATATATACGTATAGTGTAAACATAGTTCAAGGTAATCCTTTCAATTAATCCCCACACTTCGCCTTTGCCAAACTAGTGTCTTAATCCTTTCCCTCATATAGACGCTTTCTGACGCCTCTGCAGCAGACGGCTTTTTGAAAACATAGTGACAAAATAAGAAATTACACAAATCGTGCAATTTCTCCTTTTGGCACAATGTTTTCCAATTTTTGTCATAGGTTATCCGTTCAATTATGGAGATTTTCTATGTTTCAAAATACGTTAAAAGTCGTCGGCTGCAGAATTGCCGTATGAGGGAAAGGGTTAAATGGTACCTATAAAAGGCGTCGGATAGTGTGGATATAATAATTTATTATTAAAATTGAATAAATGTATTATCTTTGTTTGGAACACATATGCCGAAATAACAGCAATTTATTGAACTTTAATTCTAATGCACACTTGAGATCACTTTATTGTTTTTATTTCTTATTTTCACCGACTGTATAACCTGATTATTTAGCAAGTCCGGTTTGCGCCGAGGATTGATTACGGAGGCAATCGTCATAGCCGCTCATCACCCGCCATTCAAGTTTGTTCTTCATTCCAACAACATGCACGCATTATCACGAACAATTATAACCGACTATCTAGATAGAAAACTATCATACCACAGCACGGGTTTGCTGAGAACCGTTTACGACCCGCCCTGACGCGTTCGATAATCCGATCAATTAGCAATATAACAATAAAAGATGTGCCTTGTGCGAACCAAAAAGACTGTATTTGGGAACACCCGTAACAATCTGCAGAACTGTTTTAGTTAGCTTAATGCAAGTTTAAGTAACAAATAGTTTCGACCCAGGTTGTTTTTAGTCGGTTTCAATTGCGAAGCAATTTAACCAGACTATTGCAATCGATATGATTGTAACGGATGTTTTACCGTAAAGTCGCCAAAAAAATGGTGCGCACGGTAAAATATTTCACCAATTCTTAGTGAATACTCAAAATAGGCAAATGTGCAGTATAAATAACTTCGTAATAACGCAATAACTGTTGAAACCATGGTCCTGGAAACATACTTATGTATGGTTTTGATCCAGTAGATAATTTTGCATGTTAAACGAAATTCAGAGACACCCGGGCCGAGTCATTTATATCTTATCATGCTCAGTATTGGCGGAAGGTTCGGGTGCAAGCCTTGTTTTTGCCTTAAACTCTTGGATGAATAAATATCCTGCCGAAACATATTTGTTACAAAGGAATAAAAGTTACATCTATTGTTTATGGGTCGAGAGCGACGCGGGTTGTCAATCCAGGGTTGTGAGATCGAAATATCGGCTCAGCCAACTTTCTTTCCGACGATTGACAAAAGTCAATGCGACATGCGTCATTCGTCTTCAACCAATGGGCTACGTCTATGTGGAAAAGCAGCCAGTTGCTTGGACAGATTGTTGTGTGGACGTACTGGTGTGAGAAAACCAGGAAAACGGCGTTAAACTCCAATCAATCAATCACCAATCAAATTATTGGTTATGGTGTTTAAACGTATCAACATAACTCTAAGATGTAGAGAGTGCACGCTTGGTCCATTACAAAATACAAGGGAAACAACTCCTGTATTACTAAAGGTTAACTTTCGAGGGATAGTTATCACAAATAGTTAATCTACTGTTGAAGGACACAGTTTCATGTACTGTTACATTTATGCAGCAATTTAAACCCCAAACCAATTCAATATACATTTATATTAATTAAAAAATAGTTTCTTTTTTATTTTGTATGCAAGAAGTGTGTAAAACCAATCTCATTCAAATCAGACCAAACACATCTATGTACGTATGTACTATATATACAAGCGTGCGAGTATAGGTCTGGTTTTAGTGAGGTTATGTCTGGTTTTAGTGAGTTTGTGTCTGGTTTTAGTGAGGTTATGTCTGGTTTTAGTGAGTAAGGTCTGGTTTTAGTGAGGTTAAATCTGGTTTAGTGAGGTTAGGTCTGGTTTTAGTGAGGTAATGTCTGGTTTAGTGCGGGTGCGGTTAAATCTGGTTTTAGTGAGGTTAGGTCTGGTTTTAGTGAGTTTGTGTCTGGTTTAGTGAGTTTGTGTCTGGTTTTAGAGAGGTTAGGTCTGGTTTTAGTGAGGTTATGTCTGGTTTTTAGAGAGGTAGGGTCTGGTTTTAGTGAGGTTATGTCTAGTTTTAGAGAGTTTGTGGTCTGGTTTTAGTGAGGTTAGTGTCTGGTTTTAGTGAGTTTTGTGTTTGGTATTAGTGAGGTCAGAGGTCTGGTTTTAGTGGAGTTTGTGTCTGGTTTTAGTGAGGTTAGGTCTGGTTTTTAGTGAGGTAAGGTCTGGTTTTAGTGAGGTTAGGTCTGGTTTTAGTGGCGTTAGGTTTGGTTTTAGTGAGGTTAGGTCTGGTTTGAGTGAGCGGAGTAAGAGTTCTGGTTTTAGTGAGTTTGTGTCTGGTTTTAATGAGGTTAGGTCTGGTTTTAGTGAGTTTGTGTCTGGTTTTAGTGAGGTTATGTCTGGTTTTAGTGAGTTTGTGTCTGGTTTTAGTGAGGTTAGGTCTGGTTTTTAGTGAGGTAAAAGGTCTGGTTTTGGTGAGGTTAGGTCTGGTTTTAGTGAGGTTAGAGGTCTGGTTTTTAGTGAGTTTGTGTCTGGTTTTAGTGAGGTAAGGTCTGGTTTTAGTGAGGTTAGGTCTGGTTTTAGTGAGGTTAGAGGTCTGGTTTTAGTGAGTTTGAGTCTGGTTTTAGTGAGGTTAGGTCTGGTTTTAGTGAGTTTGTGTCTGGTTTTAGGGAGTGTGTGTCTGGTTTTAGTGAGGTTAGGTCTGGTTTTAGTGAGGTTAGAGGTCTGGTTTTAGTGATTTTGTGTCTGGTTTTAGTGAGTTTGTGTCTGGTTTTAGTGAGGTAAGGTTTGGTTTTAGTGAGGTTAGGTCTTGTTTTAGTGCGGTTAGGTCTGGTTTTAGTGGGGTTAGGTCTGGTTTTAGTGAGGTTAGGTCTGGTTTTAGTGAGGTTAGGTATGGTTTTAATGAGGTTATGTCTGGTTTTAGAGTGGTAGGGTCTGGGTTTAGTGAGGTTACGTCTGGTTTTAGTGAGTTTGTGTCTGGTTTTGGTGAGTTTGTGTCTGGTTTTACAGAGGTAAGGTCTGGTTTTAGTGAGGTTATGTCTGGTTTTAGAGAGGTAGGGTCTGGTTTTAGTGAAGTTAGGTCTGATTTGAGTGGGGTTAGGTCTGGTTTTATTGGGTTTAGGTCTGGTTTTAGTGAGGTTAAATCTGGTTTTAGTGAGGTTATGTTTGGTTTTAGTGAAGTTAGGTATGGTTTTAGTGAGGTTAGGTCTGGTTTTAGCGAGGTTGTGTGTTAACGAAACAAAATTGAGAGAATATTGAACATACATTTTTCGTAACACTTCATACACTCTTATCCATGTTTTCTTTGTACTCTCATCATCTTTAAATTGGTTAAATCTTTGGCGTTTTCATGTGAGCCAGACTTTCAGTACTCCTCAGTACTTTGATTCCTATAGCAACGCGGCAAGCGGATACTTTGTTATACATGTAATTAGTTATACAGGTAATTTGTTATGAATGTAATAAGCTATACGTGGAATTTAACAGACTTAAAGCCATACATAGAGACAGACAAACATACACACAGATTTAACTGCTATAATTCAGAGGTTAATGAGGGTTCTGGCTTTCGCTCGCCATACTTCACGCATTGGACTTCTGGTTACATGTCGTATTATGAACCGTACCGAGAGAAAACCAAACATAATGGCCTCTGCGTAATGTATCGATCCAGGTCAGCCTGCGCAGTTCGCGCAGACTGATCCGGGCCGACATATTCCGTCTCAGGGGAATAGATGAATAGACTAATGATTCATGAAACAGAAAATCCACAGGAGGCGAAAAGTGTCTATCCGGATTAGCCTGCGCGGCATGCTTAGGCTGATCCTGGCCGATACTTTACGCAGGGTCCACAATGTTGGTTTTCTCACGGGACGGCTCATATATTTATCTTCATTTATATTAGCAGCATAAAGTGGGCAGGATAAGGTTAAGAACGTAAGATGGACGAACACAAGGCTTCGATCATTGTCATAGTTAACCCTCTCCCACATACACACGCTTTCTGATCACTCTGCAGCAGACAACTTTTGAAAACATTTTGACAAAAGGAGAAAATGCGCATAATGAGCATTTTCTCGTTTACATCAATGCTCTCAACACTTTTCAATTATAATACTTTCTTTTACAGAGATTTTGAAACATTTTGCCTACATTTGTATATGTTTCCAATTTGTTGTATGTGGTAAAGGGTTAAACGACGTGAGAATACGTTTAAGCCACACTTGACAAATCTGTTTGAATAATAACAAGTGGATTATTTTAATAATAATTAATAGGTCTAAGCCCCGACACAAATAAAAACGCTTTCTGACATGTGTGAAGACAGTCGTTTAGATCCAGATTACTCCATAATGCCTACAGTCTGATCAGAACTCCACATCCCGACTAGAATAGTGTTACGATGTTCATAAATTATATTGGGTGCAAAGTATAGCGTAGAGAAAAGTAATGCTATTAGTGATATATATCCTCTTAATATGACTATACATAGAGGATATTTCATGAGTGTTTATTTATTATCACTTTCAATAAACGAGTTTACTAAGATGATATCATTATGCCGTCATATTCAGCTTCGTTAACAAGTTTATTAAAAAGTGATAGAAAATAAACACGAATTGGACACTCTTTTTATCACCTAAAGTGATATATGAAAAAAATATACATGTAATGTGCCGGTTTTGGTGCCAAAGTGACTAACGTTATATATGACGTCAAACCCGATACCCAGTGACTTGGCGAAATTTTCATAGTTTGGTTTCCGCGCTGTAACAAAGACTTAAACGTAAGACTGGAAACCAAACTTGAAGTGTCATATGATATTGTTGTAATGGGATTTTGACACTCCCAGAGAGGGCTTTTTGTGATAAATATAAAATATCAGCTCGTTAGAAGAATTTGAATAAAGTGTACATGCTTAGGATAGAACACTTAACTATTTGAGAATATTTCATGCTTACATAACATTTCATTCAAATTGTTATGCAGTAGCTCTCAATATTAATATATTTTACTTTTACTGACTACAGAATGAATAGTTGTTCATTAATCTGCATCCTTGGAATAAAACAAATAGCTAGCAAAGTATATATTGATGACAGTAACGTAATTCACGACAGCTGTCCTCTGTATTTCTCTTTTCTTTGGTTCGAAATGTAGCAATCCACAAGGCTGTCGTTCATGATATAAACTGCCAACAATTTCATAAGCAAGAGCCTCTCATTTGTAACTTGTTTAACCCTTTCCCTCATATAGACGCTTTCTGACGCCTCTCCAGCAGACGGCTTTTTGAAAACATAGTGACAAAAGAAGAAATTGCTCAAAACGAGCAATTTCTCCTTTTGCCACAATGTTTTCCACTTTTAGTCATAGATTATCCATTCAATTATAGAGATATTCTATGTTAAGATAAATCTTATATTTTGAAGTAATGTGCAACTAGTATAATGTTTTATGTCTCAAACAGAATATGAGCCGAATTACGAGAAAACCAACGCTGTGGACTCTGCGTAAAGTATCGACTCGGATCAGCCTAAGCATAAGATATTCTATTTCTTGACAAAATATGTTCAAAGTCGTCTGCTGCACAATTGTCGTATGAGGGAAAGGGTTAAAGGTTAGGCGTTTCCACTAGGTAAACGCTATACACGATATTTGTAAACCTTCACCAACCAACAGTTTTTACAAGTTAAGAGAAATCTTATATTTTGAAGTAATGTACAACTAGTATAATGTTTTATGTCTCAAACATAATATGAGCCGAATTACGAGAAACCCAACGTTGAGGACTAAAGTATCGACTCGGATCAACCTAAGCATGCCGTGCAGGTTAAACTGGGCAGACACTTTTCACATCCTGTGGATTTTCTGTTTCGTGAATCATTACTCTATACCTTTATCCCCTTGAGACGGAATGTGTCGGTCCGGTTTAGCCTGTGCGGATTGCGCAGGATGATCTGGATCGACACATTACGCAGAGTCCATACTGTTGGTTTTCTCGTGGAACGGCTCATATAAACAATCATTTATATAAAAATACTGGTTTAAGTTGTCATTCTAAGCAAGTCTATCAGTGGTATTTGTCCATCTTGACCGAAATCTTTGAGTGACAGTTGATAAGGACTTCAATGATTCTGCATAATAAATATTCTTATGGTGTGCGGTACGCTGACAGATGTTGTATTATATGTTGTAAATGTTTTTATGGGTCGTTGATCTTAAATCAATAAACTATTTGGCATTGTCATTGTCATTACTACCTGTTTCCAAGCAATCAAACGCAGTATTTCGAGATTGATTGCTACACTTCATTTTAACTAAATGGGCTTGAAGCCTCTTCCATTTTGCTTTTATCTGCAAATGAATCGACAATTATTTTATTCGAAACGAATGCGGTGTAGAAGAATCCATCGACAAATAAAGCCACTAATTATGCATAACTATATATATTTATTTTTTTATTATGCAAAAAGATGTATAATACGTCAGCATACACGTATGAATGCATTTGACAATTTAACAATTTCCGGCCGAATAAAAGAATAAACCAGAGAGAATGGCCCTCCACAACCCTCACACTGCTGCCTGCTGAAAAAGGAGGGTTTTGAAAGCAGTTTTAATTTAGATGAGACCTAGTGTACATGGAAAACCCTAACCGATACTATACTTGGAATATCCAAAAATGAATAACATGAGGGTCCATATTTAAGGCTCGGCAGTGTAAAGGTTATTATCTGACCAGCCTCTCCCTTCGATATACAATATACAGCATGTGTATGTGTGTATATACAATACAGTTACAATATGTAAGGTTATTACATACACATATACATGTAAGTACGAATTACAAAGTATGTTGATTATTATAATAAACCAGCAAGAGAGAACGAGATGGGTATTAATGAAGTCTTAATGTGCTCTAAAAAAAGTCCGAACAGCGATGAAAGTAAAAATATAGTATTATTATTACTTATATTACCTATCGTATTGGATATTTTCTCTTTTAATGAAGCTGTTGTATATGAATTTTGCAAGATTATTGACGATTTTTTTTTAGCTTTCTGACATGAATAATTCTATAACTATGTACGTACTTTAAGTACAATATTGACGTATGTGATTGATGTTCTTTTTTATATCTTAACACGTCGTCATCCTTCTTTGACGCACATTGCATCGCAAGCCCAAGACCACAAGACAATGAACTCGGCAAAACAATGATTTTCAAAAAGAGTGCAGGATCAATAACCTAGAATCACGTCTACTATAGAGATAAATTCTTTATTTTTCCATTACTACGTCTGAGCCAGGTCACACGAAAACCGTCCTTCGAAGTTGTTTTAAAATAAATGAGCCGTCCCGCGAGAAAACCGTCACTGTGGACTCTGCGTAAAGTATCGATCCGGATCAGCCTAAGCATGCCGCGCAGGCTAACCCGGATAGACATCTTTCGCCTCCTGTGGATTTTCTGTTTCAGGAATCATTACTCTATATCTCTATCCCCTTGAGACGGAATGTGTCGGCCCGGATCAGTCTGCGCTGACTGCGCGGACTGATCCGGGTCGATACGTTCAAATAACAACTACGCTAAACTCCGATCTTTCTTTCCATAGTCATGATTGATTCGAGTTGATCGCCGTGTTTCAACACTATTTCAGTTATATCACGGCGACCAGTTCAATTGACTTGTTTTTAACCCTGGCGTTCTTGTATCAGCGTTCCACGTAACATTCATCCAAGCAACTGGCTACCTTCACATATAGATTATTAAGCCCATCGGTGGTAGACGAATGACAATAGTCATTATAACAAGTGTGGATTGAACGAATATCCCATTTGGTGTTTGAACTCACGACAGATGGATGGTTGGCCATTGTGTTTACCGACCAAGGTATGATGTCTCGACTTATTCATTCATCTGCATCCTTTGAATAAAACAAATAGCTAGCACAGTATATATTGATGATAGTAACGTAATTCGCGACAGCTGTTCTCTGTATTGCTCTTTTCTTTGGATCGAAATGTAGCAATCCACAAGGCTGGCCTTCATGATGTATAATGCAAACAATTTCATAAGCAAGATCCCTTTCATTTGTAACTCGTTTAAAGGTTAGGCGTTTCCACTATTCACGATATTTGTAAATCTTCATCAACCAACAGTTTTTACAAGTTAAGATAAATCTTATATTTTGAACTAATTAATGTGCCACTAGTATAATGTTTTATGTCTCAAACAGAATATGATCCGAATTACGAGAAAACCAACGTTATGGACTCTGCGTAAAGTATCGACTCGGATCAGCCTAAGCATGCCGTGCAGGTTAAACTGGGCAGACACTTTTCGCATCCTGTGGCTTTTCTGTTTTCGGAATCATTACTCTATCCCCTTGAGACGGAATGTATCGGCCCGGATTAGCCTGCATGGAATGCGCAGGCTGATCTGGTCGACACATTACGCCCAGTCCATACTGTTGTTTTTCTCGTGGAGCGGCTCATATAAACAAGCATTTAGATCAATAGACGGGTTTTAATTGTCATTCTAAGCGAGTCGGTGGTATTTGTCCATCTTGAACGAAAACTTTGAGTGACAGTTGATAAGGGACTTCAATGATTCTGCATAATAAATATGCCCATGGTGTGCGGTACGCTGACAATTGTTGTATTATATGTTGTAAATGTTGTCATGGGTCGATGACCTTAAATCAATAAACTATTTGTCATTGTCAGTGTCATTACTACCTGTTTCCGTGCAATCAAACACAGTATTCCGAGATTGATTGCTTCATTTTCATTTTTAGATTTATGGGCTTGAAGCCTCTTCCATTTTGCTTTTATCTGCAAATGAACCGTTCAAGTTTGAAAATATGTTGACTGTTTTACAGCACATTCTTATAAAGAATGCTGTGTTCCGGATAGCTAAATGTCAGAGTAGTACAACATTTTATTTGCTGATGTCAAATAATTATATGTTCTTCTTGAAACAAAATCGACAATTATTTTATTCGAAACGAAATGCATCGACAAATAAAGCCACTAATTAAGCATAACTATGTACGTACTTTAAGTACACTATTGACGTATGTGATTAATGCTTTTTTTTTTATCTTAAAACACGGTCATCGTCCTTTGACGCACATTGCATCGCAAGCCCAAGACCACAAGACAAAAAAGAGAGCAGGATCAATGACCGTCGGAGTTGTTTTAAAACAAATGACAACTACGCTCAACTCCAATTTTTCTTTCCATAGTCATGCTTGATTCGAGTTGATCGACGTGTTCCAACAATGTTTCAGTTATATCACGGCGACCAGTTTAATTAACTTGTGTTTTCCCCCTGGCTTTCTTATATCAGCGTTCCACGTAACATTCACCCAAGCAACTGGCTACCGTCACATATATATTATCTAGCCCATCGGCGGTAGACGAATGACAATAGTCATAATTACAAGTGTGGATTGAATGAATAACCCATTTGGGGTTCGAACGACAGATGGATGGTTAGCCACTGTGTTTACCGACCAAGCTATGGTGTCTCGACTTATTCATTCATCTGCATCCTTTGAATAAAACAAATAGCTAGCACAGTATATATTGATGACAGTAACGTAATTCACGACAGCTGTCCTCTGTATTGCTCTTTTCTTTGGTTCGAAATGTATCAATCCACAAGGTTGTCGTCCATGATATATACTGCCAACAATTTCATAAGCAAGACCCCTCTCATTTGTAACTCGTTTAAAGGTTAGGCGTTTCCACTATTCACGATATTTGTAAATCTTCATCAACCAACAGTTTTTACAAGTTAAGATAACTCTTATATTTTGAACTAATGTACAACTAGTATAATGTTTTATGTCAAACAGAATATGAGCCGAATTACGAGAAAACCAACGTTATGGACTCTGCGTAAAGTATCGACTCGGATCAGCCTAATCATGCTGTGCAGGTTAAACTGGGCAGACACTTTTCGCATCCTGTGGCTTTTCTGTTTCAGGAATCATTACTCTATCCCCTTGAGACGGAATGTTTCGGTCCGGATTAGCCTGCATGGAATGCACAGGCTGATCTGGGTCGACACATTACGCAGAGTCCATACTGTTGTTTTTCTCTTGGAGCGGCTCATATAAACAAGCATTTAGATCAAAAGACGGGTTTCATTTGTCATTCTAAGCGAGTCGGTGGTATTTGTCCATCTTGACCGAAAACTTAGAGTGACAGTTGATAAGGGACTTCAATGATTCTGCATAATAAATATGCCCATGGTGTGCGGTACGCTGACAATTGTTGTATTATATGTTGTAAATGTTGTTATGGGTCGATGACCTTAAATCAATAAACTATTTGTCATTGTCAGTGTCATTACTACCTGTTTCCGTGCAATCAAACACAGTATTCCGAGATTGATTGCTTCATTTTCATTTTTAGCTTTATGGGCTTGAAGCCATTTTGCTTTTATCTGCAAATGAACCGTTCAAGTTTGAAAATATGTTGACATTTTTACAACACATTCTTATAAAGAATGTTGTGTTCCGGATAGCTAAATGTCAGAGTAGTACAACATTTTCTTTGCTGATGTCAAATAATTATATGTTCTTCTTGAAACAGAATCGACAATTATTTTATTCGAAACGAAATGCATCGAAAAATAAAGCCACTAATTAAGCATAACTATGTACGTACTTTAAGTACACTATTGACGTATGTGATTAATACTTTTTTTTTATATCTTAAAACACGAAAATCGTCCTTTGACGCACATTGTATCGCAAGCCCAAGACCACAAGACAAAAAAGAGAGCAGGATCAATGACCGTCGGAGTTGTTTTAAAACAAATGACAACTACGCTCAACTCCAATTTTTCTTTCCATAGTCATGCTTGATTCGAGTTGATCGACGTGTTCCAACAATGTTTCAGTTATATCAAGGCGACCAGTTTAATTAACTTGTGTTTTCCCCCTGGCTTTCTTATATCAGCGTTCCACGTAACATTCACCCAAGCAACTGGCTACCGTCACATATATATTATCTAGCCCATCGGCGGTAGACGAATGACAATAGTCATAATTACAAGTGTGGATTGAATGAATAACCCATTTGGGGTTCGAACGACAGATGGATGGTTAGCCACTGTGTTTAACGACCAAGCTATGGTGTCTCGACTTATTCATTCATCTGCATCCTTTGAATTAAACAAATAGCTAGCACAGTATATATTGATGACAGTAACGTAATTCACGACAGCTGTACTCTGTATTGCTCTTTTCTTTGGTTCGAAATGTATCAATCCACAAGGTTGTCGTCCATGATATATACTGCCAACAATTTCATAAGCAAGACCCCTCTCATTTGTAACTCGTTTAAAGGTTAGGCGTTTCCACTATTCACGATATTTGTAAATCTTCATCAACCAACAGTTTTTACAAGTTAAGATAACTCTTATATTTTGAACTAATGTACAACTAGTATAATGTGTTATGTCTCAAACAGAATATGAGCCGAATTACGAGAAAACCAACGTTATGGACTCTGCGTAAAGTATCGACTCGGATCAGCCTAATCATGCTGTGCAGGTTAAACTGGGCAGACACTTTTCGCATCCTGTGGCTTTTCTGTTTCAGGAATCATTACTCTATCCCCTTGAGACGGAATGTTTCGGCCCGGATTAGCCTGCATGGAATGCGCAGGCTGATCTTGGTCGACACATTACGCCGAGTCCATACTGTTGTTTTTCTCGTGGAGCGGCTCATATAAACAAGCATTTAGATTAAAAGACGGGTTTTAGTTGTCATTCTAAGCGAGTCAGTGGTATTTGTCCCTTGACCGAAAACTTAGAGTGACAGTTGATAAGGGACTTCAATGATTCTGCATAATACATATGCCCATGGTGTGCGGTACGCTGACAATTGTTGTATTATATGTTGTAAATGTTATTATGGGTCGATGAGTGTCATTACTACCTGTTTCCGTGCAATCAAACACAGTATTCCGAGATTGATTGCTTCATTTTCATTTTTAGCTTTATGGGCTTAAAGCCTCTTCCATTTTGCTTTTATCTGCAAATGAACCGTTCAAGTTTGAAAATATGTTGACTTTTTTACAGCACATTCTTATAAAGAATGTTGTGTTCCGGATAGCTAAATGTCAGAGTAGTACAACATTTTATTTGCTGATGTCAAATAATTATATGTTTTTCTTGAAACAGAATCGACAATTATTTTATTCGAAACGAAATGCATCGACAAATAAAGCCACTACTTATGCATAACTATGTACGTACTTTAAGTACAATATTGACGTATGTGATTAATGCTTTTTTTTTGTTATCTTAAAACACGGTCATCGTCCTTTGACGCACATTGCATCGCAAGCCCAAGACCACAAGACAATGAACTCGGCAAAACGATGATTTTTAAAAAAAGTACATGATCAATGACCGTCGGAGTTGTTTTAAAACAAATGACAACTACGCTCAACTCCAATTTTTCGCTCCATAGTCATGCTTGATTCGAGTTGATCGCCGTGTCCCAACAATGTTTCAGTTATATCATGGCGACCAGTTCAATTAACTTGTTTTTTCCCCTGGCGTTCTTGTATCAGCGTTCCACGTAACATTCATGCAAGCAACTGGCTACCGTCACATTTAGATTATTTAGCCCATCGGCGGTAGACGAATGACAATAGTCATAATTACAAGTGTGGATTGAATGAATAGCCCATTTGGGGTTCGAACGAGAGATGGATGGTTAGCCACTATGTTTACCGACCAAGCTATGGTGTCTCGACTTATTCATTCATCTGCATCCTTTGAATAAAACAAAAAGTTAGCACAGTATATATTGATGACAGTAACGTAATTCACGACTGCTGTCCTCTGTATTGCTCTTTTCTTTGGATCGAAATGTAGCAATCCACAAGGCTGTCCTTCATGATGTATACTGCCAACAATTTCATAAGCAAGATCCCTCTTATGTGTAACTCGTTTAACCCTTTCCCTCATATAGACGCTTTCTGACGCCTCTGCAGCAGACGGATTTTTGAAAACATAGTTACAAAAGATGAAATTTCCACTTTTAGTCATAGGTTATCCATTCAATTATAGAGATATTCTTTTTTTTGACAAAATATGTTCAAAGTCGTCTGCTGCACAATTGTCGTATGAGGGAAAGGGTTAAAGGTTAGGCGTTTCCACTAGGGTAACGCTATTCACGATATGTGTAAATCTTCATCAACCAACAGTTTTTACCAGTTAAGATAACTCTTATATTTTGAACTAATGTGCAACTAGTATTATGTTTTATGTCTCAAACAGAATATGAGCCGAATTACGAGAAATCCAACGTTGTGGACTCTGCGTAAAGTATCGACTCGGATCAGCCTTAGCATACCGTGCAGGTTAAACTGGGCAGACACTTTTCGCACCCTGTGGCTTTTCTGTTCCAGGAATCACTTCTCTATACCTCTATCCCCCTGAGAAGTAATGTGTCGGCCCGGATTTACCTGCACGGATTGCGCAGGCTGATCTGGGTCGACACATTACGCCGAGTCCATACTGTTGTTTTTCTCGTGGAGCGGCTCATATAAACAAGCATTTAGATCAGTAGACGGGTTTTAGTTGTCATTCTAAGCGAGTCAGTGGTATTTGTCCATCTTGACCGAAAACTTAGAGTGAAAGTTGATAAGGGACTTCAATGATTCTGCATAATAAATATGCTCATGGTGTGCGGTACGCCTGACGGATGTTGTATTATATGTTGTACATCTTGTAATGGGTCGATGAATAAACTTATCGATCAATAAACTATTTGGCATTGTCATTACTACCGGTTTCCGTGCAATCAAACACAGTATTCCGAGATTGATTGCTTCATTTTCATTTTTAGCTTTATGGGCTTGAAGCCATATTGCTTTTATCTGCAAATGAACCGTTCAAGTTTGAAAATATGTTGACATTTTTACAGCACATTCTTATAAAGAATGTTGTGTTCCGGATAGCTAAATGTCAGAGTAGTACAACATTTTCTTTGCTGATGTCAAATAATTATATGTTCTTCTTGAAACAGAATCGACAATTATTTTATTCGAAACGAAATGCATCGACAAATAAAGCCACTAATTAAGCATAACTATGTACGTACTTTAAGTACACTATTGACGTATGTGATTAATGCTTTTTATTTTTTATCTTAAAACACGGTCATCGTCCTTTGACGCACATTGCATCGCAAGCCCAAGACCACAAGACAAAAAAGAGAGCAGGATCAATGACCGTCGGAGTTGTTTTAAAACAAATGACAACTACGCTCAACTCCATTTTTTCTTTCCATAGTCATGCTTGATTCGAGTTGATCGACGTGTTCCAACAATGTTTCAGTTATATCACGGCGACCAGTTTAATTAACTTGTGTTTTCCCCCTGGCTTTCTTATATCAGCGTTCCACGTAACATTCACCCAAGCAACTGGCTACCGTCACATATATATTATCTAGCCCATCGGCGGTAGACGAATGACAATAGTCATAATTACAAGTGTGGATTGAATGAATAACCCATTTGGGGTTCGAACGACAGATGGATGGTTAGCCACTGTGTTTAACGACCAAGCTATGGTGTCTCGACTTATTCATTCATCTGCATCCTTTGAATAAAACAAATAGCTAGCACAGTATATATTGATGACAGTAACGTAATTCACGACAGCTGTCCTCTGTATTGCTCTTTTCTTTGGTTCGAAATGTATCAATCGTCAAGGTTGTCGTCCATGATATATACTGCCAACAATTTCATAAGCAAGACCCCTCTCATTTGTAACTCGTTTAAAGGTTAGGCGTTTCTACTATTCACGATATTTGTAAATCTTCATCAACCAACAGTTTTTACAAGTTAAGATAACTCTTATATTTTGAACTAATGTACAACTAGTATAATGTTTTATGTCAAACAGAATATGAGCCGAATTACGAGAAAACCAACGTTATGGACTCTGCGTAAAGTATCGACTCGGATCAGCCTAATCATGCTGTGCAGGTTAAACTGGGCAGACACTTTTCGCATCCTGTGGCTTTTCTGTTTCAGGAATCATTACTCTATCCCCTTGAGACGGAATGTTTCGGTCCGGATTAGCCTGCATGGAATGCACAGGCTGATCTGGGTCGACACATTACGCAGAGTCCATACTGTTGTTTTTCTCTTGGAGCGGCTCATATAAACAAGCATTTAGATCAAAAGACGGGTTTCATTTGTCATTCTAAGCGAGTCGGTGGTATTTGTCCATCTTGACCGAAAACTTAGAGTGACAGTTGATAGGGGACTTCAATGATTCTGCATAATAAATATGCCCATGGTGTGCGGTACGCTGACAATTGTTGTATTATATGTTGTAAATGTTGTTATGGGTCGATGACCTTAAATCAATAAACTATTTGTCATTGTCAGTGTCATTACTACCTGTTTCCGTGCAATCAAACACAGTATTCCGAGATTGATTGCTTCATTTTCATTTTTAGCTTTATGGGCTTGAAGCCATTTTGCTTTTATCTGCAAATGAACCGTTCAAGTTTGAAAATATGTTGACATTTTTACAACACATTCTTATAAAGAATGTTGTGTTCCGGATAGCTAAATGTCAGAGTAGTACAACATTTTCTTTGCTGATGTCAAATAATTATATGTTCTTCTTGAAACAGAATCGACAATTATTTTATTCGAAACGAAATGCATCGAAAAATAAAGCCACTAATTAAGCATAACTATGTACGTACTTTAAGTACACTATTGACGTATGTGATTAATACTTTTTTTATATATCTTAAAACACGGTCATCGTCCTTTGACGCACATTGTATCGCAAGCCCAAGACCACAAGACAAAAAAGAGAGCAGGATCAATGACCGTCGGAGTTGTTTTAAAACAAATGACAACTACGCTCAACTCCAATTTTTCTTTCCATAGTCATGCTTGATTCGAGTTGATCGACGTGTTCCAACAATGTTTCAGTTATATCAAGGCGACCAGTTTAATTAACTTGTGTTTTCCCCCTGGCTTTCTTATATCAGCGTTCCACGTAACATTCACCCAAGCAACTGGCTACCGTCACATATATATTATCTAGCCCATCGGCGGTAGACGAATGACAATAGTCATAATTACAAGTGTGGATTGAATGAATAACCCATTTGGGGTTCGAACGACAGATGGATGGTTAGCCACTGTGTTTAACGACCAAGCTATGGTGTCTCGACTTATTCATTCATCTGCATCCTTTGAATTAAACAAATAGCTAGCACAGTATATATTGATGACAGTAACGTAATTCACGACAGCTGTCCTCTGTATTGCTCTTTTCTTTGGTTCGAAATGTATCAATCCACAAGGTTGTCGTCCATGATATATACTGCCAACAATTTCATAAGCAAGACCCCTCTCATTTGTAACTCGTTTAAAGGTTAGGCGTTTCCACTATTCACGATATTTGTAAATCTTCATCAACCAACAGTTTTTACAAGTTAAGATAACTCTTATATTTTGAACTAATGTACAACTAGTATAATGTGTTATGTCTCAAACAGAATATGAGCCGAATTACGAGAAAACCAACGTTATGGACTCTGCGTAAAGTATCGACTCGGATCAGCCTAATCATGCTGTGCAGGTTAAACTGGGCAGACACTTTTCGTATCCTGTGGCTTTTCTGTTTCAGGAATCATTACTCTATCCCCTTGAGACGGAATGTTTCGGCCCGGATTAGCCTGCATGGAATGCACAGGCTGATCTGGGTCGACACATTACGCCGAGTCCATACTGTTGTTTTTCTCGTGGAGCGGCTCATATAAACAAGCATTTAGATCAAAAGACGGGTTTTAGTTGTCATTCTAAGCGAGTCAGTGGTATTTGTCCCTTGACCGAAAACTTAGAGTGACAGTTGATAAGGGACTTCAATGATTCTGCATAATACATATGCCCATGGTGTGCGGTACGCTGACAATTGTTGTAGTATATGTTGTAAATGTTATTATGGGTCGATGAGTGTCATTACTACCTGTTTCCGTGCAATCAAACACAGTATTCCGAGATTGATTGCTTCATTTTCATTTTTAGCTTTATGGGCTTAAAGCCTCTTCCATTTTGCTTTTATCTGCAAATGAACCGTTCAAGTTTGAAAATATGTTGACTTTTTTACAGCACATTCTTATAAAGAATGTTGTGTTCCGGATAGCTAAATGTCAGAGTAGTACAACATTTTCTTTGCTGATGTCAAATAATTATATGTTTTTCTTGAAACAGAATCGACAATTATTTTATTCGAAACGAAATGCATCGACAAATAAAGCCACTACTTATGCATAACTATGTACGTACTTTAAGTACAATATTGACGTATGTGATTAATGCTTTTTTTTTGTTATCTTAAAACACGGTCATCGTCCTTTGACGCACATTGCATCGCAAGCCCAAGACCACAAGACAATGAACTCGGCAAAACGATGATTTTTAAAAAAAGTACATGATCAATGACCGTCGGAGTTGTTTTAAAACAAATGACAACTACGCTCAACTCCAATTTTTCGCTCCATAGTCATGCTTGATTCGAGTTGATCGCCGTGTCCCAACAATGTTTCAGTTATATCATGGCGACCAGTTCAATTAACTTGTTTTTTCCCCTGGCGTTCTTGTATCAGCGTTCCACGTAACATTCATGCAAGCAACTGGCTACCGTCACATTTAGATTATTTAGCCCATCGGCGGTAGACGAATGACAATAGTCATAATTACAAGTGTGGATTGAATGAATAGCCCATTTGGGGTTCGAACGAGAGATGGATGGTTAGCCACTATGTTTACCGACCAAGCTATGGTGTCTCGACTTATTCATTCATCTGCATCCTTTGAATAAAACAAAAAGCTAGCACAGTATATATTGATGACAGTAACGTAATTCACGACTGCTGTCCTCTGTATTGCTCTTTTCTTTGGATCGAAATGTAGCAATCCACAAGGCTGTCCTTCATGATGTATACTGCCAACAATTTCATAAGCAAGATCCCTCTTATGTGTAACTCGTTTAACCCTTTCCCTCATATAGACGCTTTCTGACGCCTCTGCAGCAGACGGATTTTTGAAAACATAGTTACAAAAGATGAAATTTCCACTTTTAGTCATAGGTTATCCATTCAATTATAGAGATATTCTTTTTTTTGACAAAATATGTTCAAAGTCGTCTGCTGCACAATTGTCGTATGAGGGAAAGGGTTAAAGGTTAGGCGTTTCCACTAGGGTAACGCTATTCACGATATGTGTAAATCTTCATCAACCAACAGTTTTTACCAGTTAAGATAACTCTTATATTTTGAACTAATGTGCAACTAGTATAATGTTTTATGTCTCAAACAGAATATGAGCCGAATTACGAGAAATCCAACGTTGTGGACTCTGCGTAAAGTATCGACTCGGATCAGCCTTAGCATACCGTGCAGGTTAAACTGGGCAGACACTTTTCGCACCCTGTGGCTTTTCTGTTCCAGGAATCACTTCTCTATACCTCTATCCCCCTGAGAAGTAATGTGTCGGCCCGGATTTACCTGCACGGATTGCGCAGGCTGATCTGGGTCGACACATTACGCCGAGTCCATACTGTTGTTTTTCTCGTGGAGCGGCTCATATAAACAAGCATTTAGATCAGTAGACGGGTTTTAGTTGTCATTCTAAGCGAGTCAGTGGTATTTGTCCATCTTGACCGAAAACTTAGAGTGAAAGTTGATAAGGGACTTCAATGATTCTGCATAATAAATATGCTCATGGTGTGCGGTACGCCTGACGGATGTTGTATTATATGTTGTACATCTTGTAATGGGTCGATGAATAAACTTATCGATCAATAAACTATTTGGCATTGTCATTACTACCGGTTTCCGTGCAATCAAACACAGTATTCCGAGATTGATTGCTTCATTTTCATTTTTAGCTTTATGGGCTTGAAGCCATATTGCTTTTATCTGCAAATGAACCGTTCAAGTTTGAAAATATGTTGACATTTTTACAGCACATTCTTATAAAGAATGTTGTGTTCCGGATAGCTAAATGTCAGAGTAGTACAACATTTTCTTTGCTGATGTCAAATAATTATATGTTCTTCTTGAAACAGAATCGACAATTATTTTATTCGAAACGAAATGCATCGACAAATAAAGCCACTAATTAAGCATAACTATGTACGTACTTTAAGTACACTATTGACGTATGTGATTAATGCTTTTTATTTTTTATCTTAAAACACGGTCATCGTCCTTTGACGCACATTGCATCGCAAGCCCAAGACCACAAGACAAAAAAGAGAGCAGGATCAATGACCGTCGGAGTTGTTTTAAAACAAATGACAACTACGCTCAACTCCATTTTTTCTTTCCATAGTCATGCTTGATTCGAGTTGATCGACGTGTTCCAACAATGTTTCAGTTATATCACGGCGACCAGTTTAATTAACTTGTGTTTTCCCCCTGGCTTTCTTATATCAGCGTTCCACGTAACATTCACCCAAGCAACTGGCTACCGTCACATATATATTATCTAGCCCATCGGCGGTAGACGAATGACAATAGTCATAATTACAAGTGTGGATTGAATGAATAACCCATTTGGGGTTCGAACGACAGATGGATGGTTAGCCACTGTGTTTACCGACCAAGCTATGGTGTCTCGACTTATTCATTCATCTGCATCCTTTGAATAAAACAAATAGCTAGCACAGTATATATTGATGACAGTAACGTAATTCACGACAGCTGTCCTCTGTATTGCTCTTTTCTTTGGTTCGAAATGTATCAATCCACAAGGTTGTCGTCCATGATATATACTGCCAACAATTTCATAAGCAAGACCCTCTCATTTGTAACTCGTTTAAAGGTTAGGCGTTTCCACTATTCACGATATTTGTAAATCTTCATCAACCAACAGTTTTTACAAGTTAAGATAACTCTTATATTTTGAACTAATGTACAACTAGTATGATGTTTTATGTCTCAAACAGAATATGAGCCGAATTACGAGAAAACCAACGTTATGGACTCTGCGTAAAGTACCGACTCGGATCAGCCTAAGCATGCTGTGCAGGTTAAACTGGGCAGACACTTTTCGCATCCTGTGGCTTTTCTGTTTCAGGAATCATTACTCTATCCCCTTGAGAAGGAATGTATCGGCCCGGATTAGCCTGCATGGAATGCGCAGGCTGATCTGATCGACACATTACGCCGAGTCCATACTGTTGTTTTTCTCGTGGAGCGGCTCATATAAACAAGCATTTAGATCAAAAGACGGGTTTCATTTGTCATTCTAAGCGAGTCGGTGGTATTTGTCCATCTTGACCGAAAACTTAGAGTGACAGTTGATAAGGGACTTCAATGATTCTGCATAATAAATATGCCCATGGTGTGCGGTACGCTGACAATTGTTGTATTATATGTTGTAAATGTTGTTATGGGTCGATAACCTTAAATCAATAAACTATTTGTCATTGTCAGTGTCATTACTACCTGTTTCCGTGCAATCAAACACAGTATTCCGAGATTGATTGCTTCATTTTCATTTTTAGCTTTATGGGCTTGAAGCCTCTTCCATTTTGCTTTTATCTGCAAATGAACCGTTCAAGTTTGAAAATATGTTGACTTTTTTACAGCACATTCTTATAAAGAATGTTGTGTTCCGGATAGCTAAATGTCAGAGTAGTACAACATTTTCTTTGCTGATGTCAAATAATTATATGTTCTTCTTGAAACAGAATCGACAATTATTTTATTCGAAACGAAATGCATCGACAAATAAGCAACTAATTAAGCATAACTATGTACGTACTTTAAGTACAATATTGACGTATGTGATTAATGCTTTGTTTTTTTATCTTAAAACACGGTCATCGTCCTTTGACGCACATTGTATCGCAAGCCCAAGACCACAAGACAAAAAAGAGAGCAGGATCAATGACCGTCGGAGTTGTTTTAAAACAAATGACAACTACGCTCAACTCCATTTTTTCTTTCCATAGTCATGCTTGATTCGAGTTGATCGACGTGTTCCAACAATGTTTCAGTTATATCACGGCGACCAGTTTAATTAACTTGTGTTTTCCCCCTGGCTTTCTTATATCAGCGTTCCACGTAACATTCACCCAAGCAACTGGCTACCGTCACATATATATTATCTAGCCCATCGGCGGTAGACGAATGACAATAGTCATAATTACAAGTGTGGATTGAATGAATAACCCATTTGGGGTTCGAACGACAGATGGATGGTTAGCCACTTTGTTTACCGACCAAGCTATGGTGTCTCGACTTATTCATTCATCTGCATCCTTTGAATAAAACAAATAGCTAGCACAGTATATATTGATGACAGTAACGTAATTCACAACAGCTGTCCTCTGTATTGCTCTTTTCTTTGGATCGAAATGTAGCAATCCACAAGGCTGTCCTTCATGATGTATACTGCAAACAATTTCATAAGCAAGATCCCTCTTTTTTGTAACTCGTTTAACCCTTTCCCGCATATAGACGCTTTCTGACGCCTCTGCAGCAGACGGCTTTTTGAAAACATAGTGACAAAAGATGAAATTGCTCAAACGAGCAATTTCTCCTTTCGACACAATGTTTTTTTGAAAACATAGTGACAAAAGATGAAATTTCCACTTTTAGTCATAGGTTATCCATTCAATTATAGAGATATTCTTTTTTTTGACAAAATATGTTCAAAGTCGTCTGCTGCACAATTGTCGTATGAGGGAAAGGGTTAAAGGTTAGGCGTTTCCACTAGGGTAACGCTATTCACGATATGTGTAAATCTTCATCAACCAACAGTTTTTACAAGTTAAGATAACTCTTATATTTTGAACTAATGTGCAACTAGTATAATGTTTTATGTCTCAAACAGAATATGAGCCGAATTACGAGAAAAGCAACGTTGTTGACTCTGCGTAAAGTATCGACTCGGATCAGTCTTAGCATGCCGTGCAGGTTAAACTGGGAAGACACTTTTCGCATCCTGTGGCTTTTCTGTTGCAGGAATCATTACTCTATACCTCTATCTCCTTGAGACGGAATGTGTCGGCCCGGATTAGCCTGTGCGGATTGTGCAGGCTGATCTGGGTCGCTAACTAGTCAGAGTCCATACTGTTGGTTTTCTCGTGGAGCGGCTCATATAAACAAGCATTTAGATCTATATATATATGTACGTACTTTAAGTACACTATTGACGTATGTGATTGATGTTTTTTGTTATTTCTTAACACGTCGTCATAGTCCTTTGACGCACATTGCTTCGAAAGCCCAAGACCACAAGAAAACGAACTCGGCAAAACGATGATTTTTAAAAATAGTGCAGGATCAATAACCTAGAATCACGCCTACTTTAGAGATAAATTCTTTATTTGTCCATTACTACGTCTGAGCCAGGTCACACGAAAACCGTCCTTCGAAGTTGTTTTAAAACAAATGAGCCGTCCCGCGAAAAAACCGTCATTGTGGACTCTGCGTAAAGTATCGACCCGGATCAGCCTAAGCATGCCGCGCAGGCTTACCCGGATAGGCACTTTTCTCCTCCTGTGGATTTTCTGTTTCAGGAATCATTACTCTATACATATATCACCTTGAGACGGAATGTGTCGGCCCGGATTAGCCAGTGCGGATTGTGCAGGTTGATCTGGGTCGCTAACTAGTCAGAGTCCATACTGTTGGTTTTCTCGTGGAACGGCTCATATAAACAAGCATTTAGATCAAAAGACGGGTTTTATTTGTCATTCTAAGCAAGTCGGTGGTATTTGTCCATCTTGACCGAACACTTTGAGTGCCAGCTGAATGGGACTTCAATGATTCTGCATAATAAATATGCTCATGGTGTGCGGTACCCTGACGGATGTTGTATTATATGTTGTAAATGTTGTTATGGGTCGATCACCTGAAATTGTCAGTGTCATTACAACTTGTTTCCATGCAATCAAACACAGTATTCCGAAATTGATTGCTTCATTTTCATTTTTAGCTATATGGGCTTGAAGCCTCTTCCATTTTGCTTTTATCTTCAAATGAACCGTTCAAGTTTGAAAATATGTTGATTTATGCAGCACATTCTTATAAAGAATGTTGTGTGTCCGGATAGCGAAATGTCCGAATACTACAGCGTTTCTTTGCTGATATCAAATAATTTTGTTCTTCTTGAAACAGAATCGACAATTATTATATTCGAAACGAATGCGCTGTAGAAGAATCCATCGACAAATAAAGCCACTAATTATGCACAACTATATATATATTTTTTTTTATTATGCAAAAAAGATGTACATACATGTATAAATGCATTTGACAATTTAACAATTTCCGGCCGAATAAAAGAATAAACCAGAGAGAATGGCCCTCTATAACCCTCACACTGCTGCCTGCTGAAAAAGGAAGGTTTTGAAAACAGTTTTAATTTAGATGAGAGCTAGTGTACATGAAAAACTCTAACCGATACTGTACTTGGAATATCCCAACATGAATAGCATGAGGGTCCATTTTTAAGGCTCGGCAGTGTAAAGGTTATTACCTGATCACCCGCTCCCTTCAATATACAATATACAGCATGTGTATGCGTGTATATACAATACAGTTACAATATGTATAAGGTTATCTACAAAATAAATCTATAATTTACCTTTTACCCCCTAATTCCCTAATACACTTTAAATCGAGTAGGCGTTCCGGGAACACTCCCCCAACACCACCAGACAATGAACTCGGCAAAACGATGATTTTTAAAAATAGTGCAGGATCAATAAACTAGAATCACGCCTACTTTAGAGATAATTTCTTTATTTTTCCATTACTACGTCTGAGCCAGGTCTAACGAAAACCGACCGTCGAAGTTGTTTTAAAACAAATGAGCCGTCCCGCGAGAAAACCTTTATTGTGGACTGCATAAAGTATCTACCCGGATCAGCCTAAGCATGCCGCGCAGGCTTACCCGGATAGACACTTTTCGCCTCCAGTTGATTTTCTGTTTCACGAATCATTACTCTATACCTCTATACCTTGAGACGGAATATGTCGGCCCGGATCAGTCTGCGTGGATTACACGGACCGATCTGGGTCGATACATTAGGCAGAGGCCGCAATGTTGATTTTCTCGCGGGACGTTTCAAATGACAACTACGCTAAACTCCGATCTTTCTTTCCATATATAGTCATGATTGATTCGAGTTGATCGCCTTGTTCTAACACTATTTCAGTTATATCACGGCGACCAGTTCAATTAACTTGTTTTTTCCCTGGCGTTCTTGTATCAGCGTTCCACGTAACATTCATCCAAGCAACTGGCTTCTTTCCCATATACATTATTTAGCCTAGTGTTGGTAGACGAACGACAATTATCATAATTATAAGTGTGGATCGAACGAATAGCCCATTTGGGGGTTCGAACTCAAGACAGATAGATGGTTAGCTATTGTCGTTACCGACCAAAGCTATGTTGTTTCGACTTTCTTCACATGCTCAATACAAGATAGATAGATAGATTTTATTCCAAAAAGACAAAATGTCCATCTTGTACATACAATCAAACAAAACACACACACATACACATATATGAACATATACACTTTTTGTCATTTACATTTGCTTCCTGGTTAATGGTAGATATATTACGAAATGACCACGTACCATTAAGGAAACGTAGTGGAGAAAAGAGACAATAGAAATAGCTTATTCATTTTTGTCTAGATAATACTCGACATAGAGACAGAGTTGCAGATTTCTTTCGAAATTGAATATAAAAATCCGTAACTTTAATGTGCAAATAAGTAATTATATATATATATTATACATAATGTATAGAAATATCACTCGATCATTATATTATCACGAAATTAGAGAACGAAAAGAGAATGGTCCCAACCACTTCTTCCCAAGTGTGATTGTAACACTGTTTATATAATCTGGAATATTCCTCCTTTGTTCCTGCCGATTTAGTCGGTAGCGACGCGGGCTGTCAATCCGGGGGTTGTGAGTTCGAATCCCAGCTCGGCCAACATTCTTTCCGACGTTTCATGTCACTGTGACATGCGTCATTCACCAATGGGCTACATGTAGCAGTCTATATGGAAAAGCAGACGGTTGCTTAAAAGGTACGTTGTGTGGAGTACTGGTGTGGGAATCCATGAAAAACATGAGTAGGTGAATTTGCCGCCGTGATATGACTGAACAATTATTGAATACGGCGTTAATCGATAATCAATCAACCGATCCTTAGTGCCACTATGTCACTGATCTTTGTTTACTTATTTTTTGATTTATTGTGTGATTAGCGTCTTGCTTTTCTGCCCATTTATCCTTACTATTGGACTATTTGCTGTCCATTCATTTCGCGACCAGACAGAAACGAGGACTGCGTCGACATTAACGTGGAAAGGAGACGAAATAGATGACAAAATGACAGCAGAGTTAGGCAACGTTAATTTTGTATTCAGCGCATACGGTCAGATTAGGATAAATGAGCTTTAAACATGATTTTAACCCGACTAAATCAGACTAGAACAGACGTACGCATCTATGGTCATGTAATATGCTGGTAGAAATATTAATCTCAAAGCACAAGTTTAGTTTGCAGCTGCATACATAGTCCACATATTTATCCCATTGTGTCTTTTCTTTAGAACCGTCTTTCAAACGTTAAGATATCATTTTATCTGCTGTATTTGCCGCGAATAATAGCCGAGTTTTATCTCCTTCAGCGCAGAATTCCTTAAAGTAGACTTTTCCATGTTTAAAATCGGGCGACTCTATTTGTCTTGTAATACGAGATCGGGAATAAGTTGTTAGTTTAAAGGCAAACAATACGGACTTCAGTTGAGATAGCTCGTTACGAGCCGACTAATCTAAATATTTATTGTTTGTCACTATTGCTATTGACACTGAACGTTTGATCTCCTTCAGCGCAGAATTCCATAAAGTAGACTCTTCCATGTATAACATAGGGCGACTCCATTTGTCATATAGTACGGGATCGGCAATAATTTGTTAGTTTAAATGCAAAAAATACGGACTTCAGTTGAGACAGCTCGTTACGCGCCGACTAATATGAATCTGTAATGTTTGTCGTTATTGCTATTGACGCTGAACGCTTGATCTCCTTCAGCGCAGAATTCCATAAGGTAGACTCTTCCATGTATAAACTAGAGCGACTCCATTTGTCATGTAGTATGGGATCGGGAATATTTTGAAAGATTAAAGGCAAACAATACGGACTTCAGTTGAGACAGCCGACTAATATGAATCTGTAATGATTGTCGTTATTGCTATTGACGCTGAACGCTTGATCTCGTTCAGCGCAGAATTCCATTAATTAGACTCTTCCATGTATAAACTAGAGCGACTACATTTTTCATGTAGTATTGGATCGGGAATATTTTGAAAGTTTAAAGGCAAACAATACGGACTTCAGTTGAGACAGCTCGTTACTTGCCGACTAATATGAATCTGTAATGTTTGTCGTTATTGTTATTGACGCTGAACGCTTGATCTCCTTCAGCGCAGAATTCCATAAGGTAGACTCTTCCATGTATAAACTAGAGCGACTCCATTTTTCATGTAGTATGGGATCGGGAATATTTTGAAAGTTTAAAGGCAAACAATACGGACTTCAGTTGAGACAGCTCGTTACGTGCCGACTAATATGAATCTGTAATGTTTGTCGTTATTGTTATTGACGCTGAACGCTTGATCTCCTTCAGCGCAGAATTCCATAAGGTAGACTCTTCCATGTATAAACTAGAGCGACTCCATTTTTCATGTAGTATGGGATCGGGAATATTTTGAAAGTTTAAAGGCAAACAATACGGACTTCAGTTGAGACAGCTCGCTACGTGCCGACTAATATGAATCTGTAATGTTTGTCGTTATTGCTATTGACGCTGAACGCTTGATCTCCTTCAGCGCAGAATTCCATAAGGTAGACTATTCCATGTATAAACTAGAGCGACTCCATTTTTCATGTAGTATGGGATCGGGAATATTTTGAAAGTTTAAAGGCAAACACTACGGACTTCAGTTGAGACAGCTCGTTACGTGCAGACTAATATGAATCTGTACTGTTTGTCGTTATTGCCATTGGCGCTGAACAAGTTTTCAAATTCAAATCGCGAAAGGGTGATTATGGTATTATAATGGTGACCTTAGCATATCCTAAGTTCACACCAATATATATCCTTTCTCCTTAACTCTTTCAGCGCCGAATTGTTTAATGTAAACTCTTCCATGTTCAAAATCGGGTGTGTCCATTTCTCAATATATGAAAGTTTTGGACTTTTTTGGTAACTTAAAGGCAAACAATGTTGATTTCAGGTGAGACAGCTCGTTACGAGCTGACTCACCTGAATCTGTATTGTTTGCATAAACCCCAATATTGCCTGAAGCGCTGAAAGAGTTAATACAATTTTGTCTAGATCTCATATCATAACTTCTTGGTGCTTTAAATACGTTTGGATTTGCTAGTATACGTGTGAGCAATACATGTCTATGATACTTGAACGAATGCGTGGCGAGAACTCAAGAACGAGATAAGCGTAGACTGATCTTATCACTTACATATTGTTAATTTTCGAAAACATATAATGTAAATGACGTGGCATAAACTTTAATCGAAAGAATAAAAGTGTTGGCCCGTTTACAATTTTCCAACATTTTACAATAAGTTAGGTCTAATAAAGATCGTTTGCGAGCAATCGCTCTTTTGTAAACGTTTAAATGAGATAGTGAAATATGTGCATGGTTTATTACCTATACAAACGGATGGATTATAATTAAACTGCATTTAAATTGAAAACAATATACGAAGAGTTGAGTGAAAAAGAAAAAAAAGGGTATTTAAGGAGTTACTGATTAATTTAATCCATTTATTAGGAGCGACTAATATTCAGTATATGGAATGTATTTACTACATGTATATAGACTCGGACCAGGATAACAGACACTAAAATGTATGTTAAATGAATTCTTAAAAATTGTTTTAGTAATATACTCTTACTACAAGTATGATTAGGTTGTGTTGTGTCTTTGAAATGCATTTGCCTTATCGGATATGTATATTATGCGACTGCTATGTGTTAAATGAAGATAAAGAAATAGTACCAACATTCTACGTGTCGTCTGAAATAAAGAACAGCTAGAGGCATTTAAATGAATTACAACTATTATATTTCGGACATCGCGTATATATAGAATCTGACATGAGTTGTCATTTTATATAAAGTTTAATAAAACTTTATGAAATGACAACGAATGTCAGATTCTTTTTATCACATGACGAAACACAAAAAGAAAATCGTTTTTTTCGCTTCTGTCAGAAAATAGTCCCAACATGTAATACTTATTGGCTGTAAACTATATATAATCACCCAAAAATATATCATTTTGACCGATAATGGTCCATTTACCTCGTCCATCTATCTTGACGTGTGTGTTTACCGGATACACGTTCTAAGCCATTTTGTAAACATTCGTAATAATGATTCAGTCATGTTATATTACATGTGTCACATATACATCGGATACAGGCATCGTCATGTGATAAACATGTATTCATTTTATTTTCCGGTATCAATCAGTATCGTTACAATAACGTATGCTGATAGTTTTTCCCGAATATTTATTTTTTTCATAGATGTTTTAAACTCTTTATTCTATTTCGTATTTTTTATACTATATTTCAAGAATTGAATAGCACCAATTCATTATTCTTTTTGTTATATGAGTGTCGGTAATAATGACCTACATAATGAGCAACATTCTTCGAAAACCAACCTTAAGACATTTGCGAAAAGTGTAGATGCACACCAGGTTGTACATACGAGTAGTCTAATCAGGTATAACTTTAATCTACACGTGTTCTAGTTACGCTTAGGTTAGTTTTCCTTGAGCAACGCGTATGTACGTTGGAGCCGTTAGGAATCTTTAGACAGCTGCCAGCACCTCATAATATGTCATCACATGTACAATGTATATAGTAGGCCTGTTTCCTACGATTACATATACTCATCAATGATCCGTAAACAGCATATGTGTATACGCATGTCAACCATTGATCTTGTTCCCTACGATTACAAATACTCATCAATGATCCGTAAACAGCATCTGTGTACAAGCATGTCAACCATTGATCTTGTTTCCTACGATTACAAATACTCATCAATGATCCGTAAACAGCATCTGTGTACAAGCATGTCAACCATTGATCTTGTTTCCTACGATTACAAATACTCATCAATGATCCGTAAACAGCATCTGTGTACAAGCATGTCAACCATTGATCTTGTTTCCTACGATTACAAATACTCATCAAGGATCCGTAAACAGCATCTGTGTACAAGCATGTCCATCATTGATCTTGTATCCTACGATTACAAATACTCATCAATGATCCGTAAACAGTATCTGTGTACAAGCATGTCCATCATTGATCTTGTATCCTACGATTACAAATACTCATCAATGATCCGTAAACAGTATCTGTGTACAAGCATGTCAACCATTGATCTTGTATCCTACGATTACAAATACTCATCAATAATCCGTAAACAGTATCTGTGTACAAGCATGTCCATCATTGATCTTGTATCCTACGATTACAAATACTCATCAATGATCCGTAAACAGTATCTGTGTACAAGCATGTCAACCATTGATCTTGTTCCCTACGATTACAAATACTCATCAATGATCCGCAAACAGTATCTGTGTACAAGCATGTCAACCATTGATCTTGTTTCCTACGATTACAAATACTCATCAATGATCCGTAAACAGCATATGTGTATAAGCATGTCAACCATTGATCTTGTTTCCTACGATTACAAATACTCATCAATGATCCGTAAACAGCATCTGTGTACAAGCATGTCAACCATTGATCTTGTTTCCTACGATTACAAATACTCATCAATGATCCGTAAACAGCATCTGTGTACAAGCATGTCCATCATTGATCTTGTATCCTACGATTACAAATACTCATCAATGATCCGTAAACAGTATCTGTGTACAAGCATGTCCATCATTGATCTTGTATCCTACGATTACAAATACTCATCAATGATCCGTAAACAGTATCTGTGTACAAGCATGTCAACCATTGATCTTGTTTCCTACGATTACAAATACTCATCAATGATCCGTAAACAGCATATGTGTATAAGCATGTCAACCATTGATCTTGTTTCCTACGATTACAAATACTCATCAATGATCCGTAAACAGTATCTGTGTACAAGCATGTCAACCATTGATCTTGTTCCCTACGATTACAAGTACTCATCAATGATCCGTAAACATCATCTGTGTACAAGCATGTCAACCATTGATCTTGTTTCCTACGATTACAAATACTCATCAATGATCCGTAAACAGCATCTGTGTACAAGCATGTCAACCATTGATCTTGTGTCTTACGATTACAAATACTCATCAATGATCCGTAAACAGCATCTGTGTTCGATCATGTCAACCATTGTTATTGTATCCTACGATTACAAATACTCATCAATGATCCGTAAACAGCATCTGTGTAGGAGCATGACAACCATTGATCTTGTGTCTTACGATTACAAATACTCATCAATGATCCGTAAACAGCATCTGTGTTCGATCATGTCAACCATTGTTTTTGTGTCTTACGATTACATATACTCATCACTGATCCGTAAACAGCATCTGTGTACGATCATGTCAACCATTGATCTTGTGCCCTACGATTACAAATACTGATCAATGATCCGTAAACAGTATCTGTGTACAAGCATGTCAACCATTGTTATTGTGTCCTACGATTACAAATACTCATCAATGATCCGTAAACAGCATCTGTGTACAAGCATGTCAACCATTGATCTTGTATCCTACGATTACAAATACTCATCAATGATCCGTAAACAGCATCTGTGTTCGATCATGTCAACCATTGTTTTTGTGTCTTACGATTACATATACTCATCACTGATCCGTAAACAGCATCTGTGTACGATCATGTCAACCATCGATCTTGTGCCCTACGATTACAAATACTGATCAATGATCCGTAAACAGTATATGTGTACAAGCAGGTCAACCATTGTTATTGTGTCCTACGATTACAAATACTCATCAATGATCCGTAAACAGCATCTGTGTATGAGCATGTCAACCACTGATTTTGTGTCCTACGATTACAATGATCCGTAAACAGGGCGGGAACATGTAGTGAACATTGTGTGTAATCTAGTAATCCATAACCTCAAAAGCTTGTGCTAACCCAGTGTATGTATCTGTCCTAAATATCCATACACAGATGAAACCGATTGAAAGTTTATAAATACATTAATTTCTTATTGTTGGTGAATAAATTAAACTTATTATATAAACGACAAAAGCCGCCGAAACCTTTCTTTTTCCCGCTGCATGTATACGTAACACAAATATACCGTTCTAGAGAAACTGCACTGATATACATGTAGATCAAGGTGTATATCGATTTATACATGTAATTTCTGTATACAAATTACTGGTATAGTTAACCGCATGCTTAACAACAACTTGTTATACGATGTTGATATGCCTGTTTATGATTAAGTGTTATACGTGTATGTTTCAAGATAATCCGTTTATATCAATACATTATAATTTCTAGTAACCTAGGTAACTCATACACGGGAAATAGCTTTAGAATTATTTTCCTTTCGGGATTGCTCAATTACTTATATTTTCAATTTCAGGGCGCTCGTTGTTGCATCAAACGTACAACATGTGATGCCGACAAGCACCAGCGATACAAAACTGGGGAACAATCCGGGAACTGTACACGTTAACATTGACTTTGATCGTCTAGTGAACAGCGTTGAAACGTCAATAATGGCGGACCATGCCGGGCAGACGTCATTGCGAATTGACCCAAGACAACTCCTGTTAAAAAGTAACCCAGGATTGTATGGCGATAGCAATGAAAACACACGCGATTTAACCAATCCACGTGAAATGTACAGTATTCTGTCATATAGAACCAAATCAACGGAAGATCTTTCGGTTAAATTTAAACAAGAGTTGGTTAAAACAATTAACACCTCTGGACTGCTGCCAAAACTGACGCGAACTAGAAGTATGCATGAGGTCAGACGTAATCCGATGAAATCGGACAGATTAGGTAGAAAGCCGTTTCAAAGTTCATTGAATATTAACGAGGGTAAACTTACGAGTGACCAGACTGAACTTAAAAGATATAACACAAGCTTAGTCGACACACGTACTCGCATAGATAAAGAAGCAAAGGAAAATCAAAGGTTTTCTAATTTACCTAGTATAACACGCAAATTACACTCGTCTGGAGGTGAAAATAGGTTTACAAGTAAACAAGATACTCATTCCGGACTTCCAGAACTATCTTCTGACGGTCTAAATAGATCTGCCGAATTAAGTGGACTTGATGTAAAACATTCTCGGCAACAAAATAGGCTATTACAGATTAAAGAGGAGCTATCAACGTCTGATACAAAACTCGACAAGTGGTTTTCGGAAATGCCGAACGAGGTATTCGATAAGGCACAACGGGCGATAATGGAAGAGAGTATAAAGGAGAGATTGCAAACTTACCAGAGTAAACGGAACAAGAGGACCGGATTTCCAAATGATAATGTTCATGTTTATGTTGGATCAAAAGTTCGCAAAGTACCAAACACATATCTAGAAATACGAGTGGATTCCTTTGGAAAGCATCTTCAGTCAGACAAAGGAGACAAAATGAATAAGTATAAGTTACAACAAAAATCTATGCACAAACTTAAAATGAGAGATATAGATGAATTAGAAAAAATGGACCGTGTTCACGATGATCTTGATTTAACTCAACGGCTTAGTCTACACCATCGATCTTTGACAACGCTGGCCCTAACAAAAGCGAAAACAGCACCGACAATGGCAAAACACAAGCACGAAGTGATAACAATACCTACAGATCGTGCAATGAACACAATTAATATTAACGAAAGCGTTGACCTCGATGACGCAAAACGTGATAGGAAGTATATGTCATATTTTGAAGAGTATGCAGAACGTCTGAATATGATGAAAATTGTTGCTGATCAGCACGAGGTGTATCACTTTGCTAGCCCAAACAGTGGTGGACCTGAACATGATGAGTCCATAACGGACAAAGGTACAGCAAAGGCAAATATTGTGAATATCGCACTTGAACAAGCCGCTCCAAAGAGACGAAATCCAATACATACAACAACAACTAAGATTGAAGCAGATAATGTGAAAAACAATCAAATGAGTGTTGAAAACCGTTCGGAAATAAACGAGGGTACCGTAAACCAGAATGTCGACCAAATATCAATAGAAAAAGAAGTAGAAGAAATTGTGATGGCAAAACCAGAAATGCCATTAGCACCTAAACAAGAAACTATAATTACAATGATACCAACTGCTCCAACCGCTCACTCGAGTCGAACATCCACGTCATCCTCTATAAGAAGTCTTCCAAAATCACCGCTTAAGAAATTCAACACACTTGAAGTATTTGCAGAGCATAATAAAGCACTAGAAGCCAAATTGGAACAGAAAAACTACCATGGCCACAAAATTCGAGATCCCACTACAAAAGTGATGCCCCCTTCAGTGAAACTTGACTTGAAAGATTACCCTATTCCAATCCGAAACCAATTCAATGAAATTGGAGACACTGAAAGAAATGAGGTCAAAAAGCAAGGCATGGTATTCAGGTTCGAACCTGGAGAAGTATTTGTCACGGCGAACAAATCCAAACAAGGAACACATGTTAACGCTCGTTCTTGTGAAAGGGCAAGGATTATTTATGGTAAAGCTGTAATGAAGGACGAACAAAGAGAAGAACGAAAGCGCGAGCATAGCAAAGAAAACTTTTCAACAATCAGCTTGGGATCTCGTCTGGATGGATACAAGTCAGAATTAGGACGTTTTGAATCTCGTGCTCTCGAAGGAAGTATCACGTCATTATCTGAACCGGAAGTGATGCCGACTAAATCACCATCTTATCTGAATGAAAATGGTGTTAAGATAAGAGATGTTGCCATAGAAACAGACGTGTTAGGATCGGAACAGTCGGACTCTGTTATACCAACTAATGTCAAGGATACTCTAGCAGTGGACCGGATAGAAATAAGAACCGGGTCTGGATTAACCGATTTCATTGTGGACGACAACGACGGCGAGAGTTTAGACTCGGCCTCGATTCATGGCGGTTACAAAGTAAAGAATGGTTTAACCATGTCGAAGCATACTGTTTAGAACCCTTTCGATCTTGTGACAGATACGTATCAAGCCTTGAATTAACACTACTAAAACACATAGGCTTAACGCGGGTTCATTTGATATGGAAGAGGAAGTACTAGCATATGTGTCACCAAATTAAATACTTGTGAATTAAAGTTGGAATTTATATTTATTGCAATCTGGTAATCTGAACCGAATTACAGTTTTAATGAATATTGTTTTATGGTGCACCGACAGCTTATGTCATTTAGCGCGCATCACAGTTTTAATAGTACATGTATTTCAAAAAGGTATTTTGCTGTTGCATTCCGTATTTCCACATATTTGGGAGAATTAATAGTGATATGTTTGTCCTTACGTATATATGCTTATTACGGTTTTGCATCCTATATATGTATTTTGGGATTATAGGACGGAAGTAAGAGGGGGGTAATTCGCTATGAAAACAGAGTTTGATTTGTTTGCACTAGTTATTCATATTTATTATCTAAATATGGTACTTGATTAAATGAAGGTAAAAGAGGTTTATTTAGTATATAAACAATGAATGTTTACTTCCCTACGAATTATATAAACAGAGTTGAAAAAAACAAATAGTCAACCAATTAGCCTTGCGTCATGTGAAATGTCTTCTTATGTACACGCTTTTACAGGCGGAGGAATACGACTCATATGTTGTGTAATAATTGTGTACGAGCTTGTTAAAGCTATCACTTTTAAATATAGGTTAAATCTTTAAACACCTTGTCATATTTGTTCGTGTTGATCCACAACTTAGTCGTAACGCAAAGGTCAAATGTAAAAAGAAAGCAGTAAACTTTATAATATTTTGCATCAATCCGGTCCATATAAAAATAACAGCACAAAATTTATACATTGAATATTGATATTTATAGCAAAAAGTTCAAACAGATTTAGGACATTAAATCACTGATAATTATAACAAGAAAAAAAATTCGGAATGCACACGGAAAATGCGGTTATTGATACCTCTCTTAGTCATCTACACTTCGATTTATAGACGCAACATAGATACATAGAAGATACTGGTAACACATTTTTTTTGAACTCGTTTGGATAGTATTATTTAATGATTGTTTGTGTCCAAATTACTTTGATGTGTGCTTTCTTGCTATTCTGTATATGTTCACAGAAACAATTAAGGTCAAAAGTAATCCTTGGGCCTGTACTCGACACTGCAACGCGTTTTAAACCTATCGCAATTTAGTAGTTTGTGACGAAAGGTCAATGCGTGTTCTATTGTCCAAAATAGGGACTAGCATCTAAATGTGCGGCAGTTTTGATTATAAGTAAAATCCAGACACACCTTCAGTACTAAGGCGAATTAGCAGTATTACATGAGTATTGAGTAACGGATTAATTTGTTATACATATTTTTTTATTTTTTTTCCCTACGTAATAGTACATCATAGATCGTCGCTAATTTTCGTGATGTGATTTAATACCTACCTGCGTAAGTAAAAATGTGGCATATAAATCTAGAACGACATATTATAGCTGACACAGAAATGCATTATAATGAGGATGCATCCTAACAAAAATGTAAATGATTTTTGTAAAAAAGAAAAGCAGACTGGTGCTCTATCCATGGATTTGAAGAAGGCAAAGAAGAAAGTCTTTACATTGACAGGTGTCAGCAAAAGCACAATATTCCAGTAGTAAAATAAACTGATGGGAAACCAGACAGAAAAGTACCCGATATATTTGAACGTGAGAGACTGATCCAAAAGTAATAGGACCTTCTTAGTATATTTTATATTAGTTAATACACATTAATGAAACTCATACCATATGTTAATTGGTTTTTGCTGTACTTTATAGCGACTCAGTTAAGTTGAAATCGTTGTCATAGAAACGAGCTTAGGCCTAGGTGGGTCACACCGTATTTTTAAAAGAAAGTACCAGTTTAAACTGTGTATAATTCAAATATACACCGCCAGAAGATAACGAAAATTTGCATGACATTAATTTGTTGGTATGTTGTTCTTAAAGCTTAATGTTGTTGTTCCATGAATACCATTGCCGACGTGCATAACGCGAATAACGCCAAGTTCAAAAATTGAAAAGTTGCTGTATAGTAAAATCATATCACAACAAAACGACCATTAAATCCTTGTAAATGATAACTCAGTAGAATTCGCCAGGAGTCAAGCAGTCACTAGCGATGTATACCTACCATTTGTTAATGGTTGGAGTAGAGAAATTAGTAGAAAACAAATGCCACTTTCATGAGAGCCTGTTCTGACCTTAACAGGAGCAGTACCGGTGTCATATTTCAACATAGTAATAACCATTTGTAACATATCATATGTTATGCATTTCAGTAAACAGTGGTTATTAAATGTCTTTTAGCAATGGGGCATTTGATGCACAACGTATGTTGATATAAAAGTTATTAAAAGATTGATTCTCGCTTTGAACCATCTTACTTTGCTTCAAACGGCGACTTCAGAATGACGTTACTACCGTGACCCGCACACATGATACTTATAATTTTCATAATATCACAGACATTTTTTTTTCTAGGTAATTATTCAAAAATGTGCAATGTATGTAAGAAAAATGTTGCCGTTTCATAAAATAAAGGTTTATTTTCTTCAAGTTTGATTTGTGTAAAAATTATAACAAAATCCCTATTTCTTCTTGATCATATACGCACCACAATGTGTTACCAACTCTACATATCACTAACACTGCGTTAGAAGAGACTATAGGATACTCTGGAAGCAAGAGCCATATTAGTAAGGAGCTGAGAATCCTCCGAGGCTCCGATTTACCACCAGGCGATGTTAGACAAACAGAAAGGTGCTCCTAAAAAGAACAGATATCGACTCCCAGGGGATCCAGTTTCTGCGGACTATGAAGCGGCTTCGGGCATCTGGCCACACCGACGAAACATACGATTATACATGCCACTCGGTTACACAAGTGCTGGAAAGATGCAAACACTGGATTGAAAATTCCATTTCCAAAAGGTATATCATATATATATATAGTAAAAATGAAAAAAGACACTACATTGGTTTTAAACGAGCCAACCGGTTTCGTTTATTTTACTCATCAGGGCAACTCTAATAATCATTAATAATAAATCAATAAATGACGTGGTTAATAACGTAAATATAAATTATGGTTAAATACAATTAAATCTTCATTGAACAATTTTAACGAAATATGTTTCTTTCGATAGGTTAGCCAAAACGTCATCTGTATGGAATTTATATATCGGAGCTATGGCAAATTTCGGATCTTTATTACAGCAAAGATCTAAATGAGTACTTAGAGGGATTTGTCTCGTTGATGGTTGTCTGATGTTTTGAATATGTACTGTATTTCTATTTCTTAATTCATCGCCACTTAATTTGTACAATATAACTCTTTGCAACCGTTACCATTTATATATTATATATGTATTAAAAAAAAAAAAAAGACACTACATTAGTTATATGTGTTGTGGTTTATGTTTTATGTTTTTAGTTAATAAGCGAAGTAAGTGTGTATTACCTCTCGTGCTTTTTTTTTGCTATAACGCTTACAAGCTGCCGAAGATTTAAGAATGCATTTTCGTATTAAAGCTTTAAAGTAAAGCGTACAGCCATTTATGGCATATAGGTATATTTTTATTTATCTTGCCTCCCACGCAATTTAGAGGAACTCCATATGTATCACCAGGTTGAATGCTTTTAGTCAAGATTTCGAAGAAGAATAAGGTATTTCTTATTCGTTTCTGTAGGATTTATCTGAAACAGGTTAAATACTTGGCTAGACCTATTAAATTTAATATTAAAACTACTTGTTATGAGAATTGAGGTGTGAGATCTAAAGTTAAAAAACTGGGTCATGTTGGGTAAAAAATAGCTCACTAGCTCAATTTCTTTGACTCCATAGAAGCCTTATTTTTAAAAAAATCATCCAATGTTCATTTGATTTTGATGTGACGCGTTTATTTGTTAATTGCATACAAAGACAACGACTAAAATCCATTGTTAACCAGTAGGTGTGCTAAACAGGAACTTCCAAGATAGCAGATGCGCAATATAAAGCGAAGAAGTTTGTGTCAAATATGTATTTATCGGTAGATCCCCATACTGTGTGTACAGTATTTTGCCTTCAATTGCTATATCATTCAATATATTAACATAACTAAAAGGAGTGCAATTGTAAAGTTTTCTTGATAGATTTCCATATCCAAATGTAATCTGCAGTTAGCCCCTTGATGTCAGCACTTTTAGTGCTTTGATTTGAATGTGACGAGCTGGTTGAGACTTATATCAAACATGGACGAATTATCTCCCGTCTTGAAACGATTTCTTGAATCCCCCGTTTTAAAAAGAAAAATCAAAGTACTGAAGTACTAAAATGCGGTGGATGTAGCAAACAGTGGAGCGTTTAATTAACTAGATACATGGGGGCAACATGTAGAGTTCATTATTTGTCAGAAGCATTTATACAGACTTATGAGCTCTTAGTAACCTTGAACATTGACAGCCATGTGTTTTAAATGTGATACATAGTATCATTAAAGTGCAACGGTCACGGTGGAGTGCCCTTTAGCAAGGCATATTTCCTAGCCTAGTACTGGTTTGTTTACCCAGGGATTATGAATAAGTGAACTGTCGCCGAGATATAACTGAACTAATGTTGGAAGTGGCGTAAAACCCTATATATAATAATAATCATTAAAGTGAACATTTCTACCCGTTGTGTAAAAATACAACACACACTATGACTAGGGATTAAAGTGAACATTTCTACCTGTTGTGAAAAGATACAACAAGCGCTAAACAAAAAATGGTTTCAATATAAATTTACATTTTGTTATTTTTGCACAAGCAAATTGTTATACTCTTATATATAATGAAGTTACTTTGTGTTAAATTTCTAAACTATGTATACAACTTTATTGATTAAAACTTTACATTGTGTACGTTTACTTTGTATAATGTGCATACTGTTTAGCTTGTTGTGAAACGTATTTAACTGATCCCTGGGCAATCAAGACAAATTGTCCATTTTGAAAAAACAGAGGGCAGCACATCAAATTTACAAATTTTCATTTCCTGTAAGCTGGACATGACAATATACGGAGGTATTCAGAACAGCTGAATCCCCCGCATAAAAATCAGTCGTATCAATGCGGCCAGTTAACCTACTTATACGATTCCTGGCTTTATATTACAAGTACTCCACACATTACACTTTCCATGCAACTGGCTGCTTTTCAACATAGATTGTTAGCCCATTGGCGGTAGACAAATAACGTATACATGTCAATAAATCAATCGTTTGTTTCAGATTCTTTTGAATTTTACAAAACATAACACAGTGTGACTATGGAAACGCCAGTACGTCAATTGCACGCGAAACATGATACCTTCATACATGATTGTGACTTGGTTTGCATAGATATTGATTTATTGGTGTTTACAACCGGTTTCAACAATTATTCAGTTATTTAACTTTTTCTGGGTAATTTACAAGTACAATCTGTCTGTTTATCGGACTATCCTGACACTAACCCGCAAATGTCAGTGCCAAGGAAGGAGGGTAGCCATTACTTCCACTTTTGAAGTCTTTTATTTGACCCGGCCGGGGATCGAACCTGCACCCAAGCCGGACGCGCTACCACTACACCACTGAAGCGATCGGGTTTTGCAAAGAGAGACTCGATAATACGAACAATCAAGAAAGTACCGACTGCATTAGTACGAACGATGTATTACCATGTCCTCGGTCCATTCATTTCCAATATGAGCCGTCCCGCGAGAAACCCAACAGTGTGGACTCTGCGTAAAATATCGACCCGGGTCAGCCTAAGAATGCCGCACAGGCTAACCCGGACAGACACTTTTCACCTCCTGTGGATTTTCTGTTTCAGGAATCACTACTCTATACATCTTTCCCCCTAAGACGGAATGTGTCGGCCGGATCAGTCTGCGCGGACAGCGCAGGCTGATCTGGTCGATACATTACGCAGATGATATGAGCCGTACAGCGAGAAACCCAACAGTGTGGACTCTGCGTAAAATATCGACCCGGGTCAGCCTAAGAATGCCGCACAGGCTAACCCGGACAGACACTTTTCACCTCCTGTGGATTTTCTGTTTCAGGAATCACTACTCTATACATCTTTCCCCCTAAGACGGAATGTGTCGGCCGGATCAGTCTGCGCGGACAGCGCAGGCTGATCTGGTCGATACATTACGCAGATGATATGAGCCGTACAGCGAGAAACCCAACAGTGTGGACTCTGCGTAAAATATCGACCCGGGTCAGCCTAAGAATGCCGCACAGGCTAACCCGGACAGACACTTTTCACCTCCTGTGGATTTTCTGTCTAGGAATCATTATTCTATACCTCTATCCCCTTGAGCCGGAATGTGTCGGCCCGGATCAGTCTGCGCGTGCTGCGCAGGCTGATCTGGGTCGATACATTACGCAGAGGCCATAATGTTTTCGTTTTTCTCGCGGGACGGCTCATATATAAACAGTTAATTCAGTTTCGAACCTTGACGCCTGACATACTCGATCTTCTATCGTTGTGATTCAACCACATCTAACCTGGACGTTGTGCGAAGATAACTCTCATTATAACATGCATGTATTTCCATCAAATGTCTGAGCCTCTTTGTGACTAGGGACATTGTTTGTCATGATTTCATGTTTCTTCGTAGATACAGGCCTCTGATTAAATCGTTCCCACATTTATATGCATTTTGACGCATGCATCTGCAGAAGACAAGCTTTGAACACTTTGTGGCGTAAGGAGACATTGCTCATTCGATGGTTTTGTTGTTTATCTGTGAATTATTACACCATACTGCACCAATTTGTTTAATCATTACCCCTGTTTATATGTCTCTGATTTAATATAGCATCTTCAATAACTGATTGAATATTTATATTATAATTTTTCTTCAATTTGAACCAATATTGAAAAAAATACGTACGCATCTATTGATTTAGAATGGGTATCTACATTTAAGAAGTGATATCAAATATGGATGAAGGGATTATTAAGTGACATCGCTTAGAAGATATATATTATATTATATTATTGTGTTAATTCGAGTATTGTAATAATGTAAAACGCAAATAAAATGAAAATGAACGTCATAATCAATCATGTTTTATTCTTCATGTCCGAATTTTCATTTCTTGTGAATAAAGTAAAGAATAATACAAACAACAACACGTGTTTGAGCCTTAATCAGATTATTATTCAAAAATGACAATAACAATAAATACTTAACAAAAAAATCTAGATCCAAACCTTTGTTTAAATATATAAAGGATATGACATGAGTGGTCATTCAATACGAAATTTTATTAAACGAGTTTAATAACATTTTGTATTGAATGACCACGAATGTTACATTCTATTTATATCATAAATTCCAATTCGACGATTATTAGCGCAAAATATATATAAATGATATTATAATATTATTTTGATGTACGTATATTTTTATTAATTGTCTACAATAATGTCATTAATTCAGTGAAAATTCAATGAAAATGCATATTAAACTACATCCATGTACAAAGGTCAATTGTGTAAAGAAATAGAACGGTGCATTGTAGCAGTTTAAACATATCTAAATTTAAACATGTCCAGCCCTTTAGTTTCTTTTTCCCACCAAGCATCGAACATTTCACTCTGTGCCACTGTAAACCAATTCTTCCAGTCACCAATCTGGCCTGAAGTAATAATAATAATACCATCAATAATAATAATACTTATTATAATTATCAAAATACCAACACTTATAATTTTAAAAATACTTTTTATTATTATTGTCATCATCATAATAAAAAAATAGCAGGTATACTTTCACCCAGTCAAAGGTCGATGTCAATCTTTACTTAAAGCACAAATGTATACATTTATGTTAGTGGTCGGCAGTGTTTATATACGACATCTTATAATTGCATCGTGTTCTCAGAAACCTAACACGTGTATTTAGAGATTTGCTTGCCCATTCCCCCATGCATCCGTCATGGCCGACTGGTTAGCGTCGGGGATTTAGAAACGTGCGTTTCGGGTTAGATCTCTAGTCGTCGCGGTGGCCATTGAATGCCATTGGGCGATGCAAATTTCCTACACTAGTACTGATTTGTGTACCGGGGGATCATGCAAAAGTGAACTGTCGCCGTGATATAACTGAAATGATGTTGAAATAATAAAATAATTGCCCTCCCTTGCACTCTGATTCAAATGGCTATATTAGTATCAATATTGTTTCTGCTATATGCTGATGCACTATAATACAGAAGTATGTCATAAGATCATGAACAAACCTTTTCTGATCATATTGAACCCTGGCTTTATTACTTGCGCCAGTAGCTTTGCCCTCTCTTCATTTACATTTTTCGATTTACTCTCCCGCATTTTGTTCACTGAACAGTTATCGGCAATCTCTTTAATTAAATCATCGGATGCATCTAGTTCTAGAAAGTCTCGTAGTTTCTTTAGTTCTGTACAGCAATCCTTAAAGAGACATTGAAAATGAATTGTATAAACCATGATGACCCTAAATCGATCAAATTAGTAATGGAAAAGTAGCAAATATATAATTGCTGATATCTTTGAAAATTTGATTACGGTGGGAATGAAACTGCAAGGAGTTCGCACTGTAAAAAAAAAATACCCTATCAGTAAAGGACATTTGTAATAAGGTATAGACACTTCAAACAATTTGAAAATAGACCACTTAGAGAACATCCTGTGAAGTCTGTTTGATATATCGGTTTTGTGGTTTAAGAGATGTTGTTTGAGGCTAAAAGTTCATTTAATGCCTTTTCCGATGTCCCATGCCGGCTTTATTTTTCAACCAATCAATATGAAAAGAACGATTGAAGAAGAAGGTCAATGATGGAACGATTTTCCTAAATTATCTTCCAATATGACAATAACTTTCAGAAGAATGGAATTATAAAGTCTTTTCATCATAACCATTTTATAAAGCCGTTTTGTCGCTGTGATTTTCAACAAATCACTATGGGTTCTCAGCTTTCGTTAAGGGCCACCTTAGGAACACTGCTATCAAATCATCTTGGAAATCGACAAGCTGATTAAGGTTAAAACAGTTTTATAATTTTAGGCAAGCGCCCACCTTTCTGATTTCGCAGCAGTCAAATATTTACATATGATTTAATTATTTGGAGTACCTGGATAAGGACCGACAAAGGAACATTACTGTTTGGTTGAAATGTCTCATTGTATCAGCAGGCGATGTCATCGGAAGCTTAATGTTCATTTTACCCATTATCTGATCCTTTGAACACATAATGTAGAAGGTCACTAAGGGACATTTCTACAAATTCATCTTGAAATCAGAGATAATTTTGTGATGTTGCTCCTTTTGTTTGCCTTGTTTTCAAACCAATCAATCTGGCTGAAACAGCTTTTGTAGAGGGTTACCTAATGAAAATGTCTAACAAATTACCTGGGAATTCGCCAAGCGTATTCAGAAGAGAACGATTTTTAAAGGGTTGCCACCCCCTTTCTGAAACTGCAACAACCAAAGTTCTTTTTATAATTTTAAGCACTTTATCAATTTTTGTTTTAGGCCACCTAGGGAAAATTCATGTGAAATTATTTTTTATTTGAACGGACGTCTCCTACTCAGGGCATCTAAACCATAAACAGACATATTGCCTTTGAGGGAACTGTTCTAGATATTTGGGTCAAACCAGGGACGTAGAAAAGAGGGATAAGTAACTAAATTATATACTAAAATATCACCCGTGCCAACATTTGTAGCAAGTTAAACTCAAAAACTATTCAAGATATGAAAATAAAGAAAATATTTTCTGGAAGTTCAAACATTCTTCTATTGCAGTAGATAAAAATATTTTAATATACTACAGGTTTTGATAATATGTTATCCTTATGAAAAATGTCAGTCTATTAATTTTTGGAAAAAAAATAATATAATTCAAAAATCCCAATATGGTCTTTTAAACCAGTCATTGTTCAAAATGCAAAGATATTCCAGTTGTTCATTGTATCTCTAACTTTAGTTGACATGTTAAGCTTTCAGAATATGTATGTTTTGTTAAAGTGCCAAATCTGACTTCAAAGTTTCATTTGCTACAAAATGTGAACATTTGGACAATTGTATTGCTATGTGTTATATTTTAACCAGATAACAGGTGTACAGGTGGAGGTGCCTATCCATCTTATCTACGTCCCTGGTCAAACACATAAAATAGTGAAACATATTCCAACTGTAACAGATATTTCAAAACCTAGATAAAAAAAGTGATTTATTCTATTAAAGCACTATATGTAAGGATATTTTACTTTGCAAAATATGACATTGTGCGAAATAATCTAACTGTATTAGGCTATTAGGTAGCGTATTTCATAATGTCACATATATAATTTGAAGAAAGTCATATTAAAACAAAGCTTTGCACACTGATCAGGGCCGAATAAGGAATGTTGAATACTTACAAAAAAAAGAAGATTTATTGATTTTAAGCAAGATTATTTTGTAAGGATGACAAAGTGCAAAATAATGCTATTTTTGAATCAGTCCAACAATTTATAATCGGAACCAAACGGTTTAGCTCACGATAATTCACCCTTTTCCTTAATTGCTTTTTTGTTAACTTGCAACTTTTTAAGTATCTTTTTATGTTATATTTTATTCGGTATGGATAATCGACATATATACATTAACTAGCCTCCCATACGCGCACCACCCTCCTTTGTCTATTTCTGCTCTCTTTACGTCTATCTCTTTCTTCCTCTTTCTCCTTCCTTGCTCTCTCTCCCCACTCTCTTTTATGTATCTGTTTCTTGTATTATAAATTACAAAGCTTAAGTAAGCTGATATTTTCTGCACATGTTAAATATTCACCGTGCTTCCTGTAAATTAATCTTTATTGGAGAGGACCTTCAATAAGCTATGAGCTTTCGGTCCAATCCATTTCTCCATTGTATATTTCTTGATGTAACCTACTATGTAAAAATATATGAGAATTAAATATGTTTAAACTAAAGTGCAAAATAATCTCTGTCTTAAGCCATTAGGTAACATATTTCCTTAAATCACATATACTATTTGAAGAAAATGCATCAACGTCATAATAAAACACAGCTTTGGTCATAGATCAGGGCCGGGTAAGGACTACTGAATACTAAAGGAAGTAAAAAGTTTTATTATATAACCTATAAATAGACGCCTTTTCATTGGCTAAAAAGTGACTTTTAGAAAAAATATCTAGCGATATTCACCGTTTTTTTCTGATATTCACCAGTTTTATAAATAGTAACAGGGGAAGACCGGGGAATCCCATGAGCCGCCTATTAATATCCTTCGCCTTTATCCGTACGCTACGGAATTTTCCGAGGCGCGTTCCGAATGACCACGGAAACTTCCGAAGCTCGTTCGGATGATCATGACAATTTATATAAATATAGCATGGCTTCCAGTGTGACAGTACAGATTGTCAACATGAGGAAACTACTGTTAACCGAGGTTAACAGTATTTACCCAAATGTTGACAATATGTACTGTCACACTGGAAGCCATGCAATATTTATTTTATTATACCGAACAAAATTACACGTTTATTCAATTTATTCTGTACCTTTGTAGGGGAGGTGAACATGGGTAGATCTACTACAATGTAACACACACATATGAATATACCGGTTAACAGTATACGGTTACTTGGCACGCGCGTCTAAAAAGTGACGTTATTGTTTGAAATGACGTCATGCACGTGCATAACCAACATTTTAACGCGCGTGCCATGTAACAGTTTACTGTTAACCGGTCAAAAACGTACTGTTATCATGAGACAGTAAGAAATTGCCCATGATGAGTATATGAGAATTTAACATTACAAAGTCACGTGAGGTATGATAAGATAAATTGAGGGTTATAAAATAAAACAGTTATGGGCTTTTCAGCTGTTATACATGATGTTGATATGCACCAAAAAAATCATTATTGATTTTTTTGGTGCATATCACATCATGTATAACAGCTGAAAAGTCCATAATTGTATAATATTAACTATTTACCTGATATATGTTAAATATCGTCTTCTTTGAGACTATCTCATTATGAAATAATAAAACCTGTGATCTAGATTTTTAGTTTAAGTACAGATACGAAAACGATTTAGCAAAAGGAAATTCCTTGATTTGTGCCATGTGTTATTTACTAACAAGTATTGCGTTATCATCACTTAAGTAGCAGTCAGGTGTCGCCTTTACTAGGACAATGGTTACATTGGTATAAGCATTACTATTGAAGAATAATAAGTGTATACCTCTTTCAGATCCTCGTAGTATACAATATGGAAAGGTACATCCGGGTTATCTCGTACATGTTGTTGCCATTCCATTAGGTACTCTGGGTAAGAACCAAAATCCACTAAAACGATAATGAATTGAATGGTGTTTAACTGTTTATCGCCGCTTTCAACGGTATTTCAGTCAAACCAAGTTGTTTACAGGGTAACTTACCCTTGCTACCAGCCCTATATGTTATACCCTTTAATCATGAGAGCCCAGTAGAGAAGGCATGTACCAATACATTTAATGTCGTTGTTTTTACCCAATTGTATTGAAATCAGACCAAAATACATCGCTTTGTGTATATAGGATCTTAAAATACCGCTTACTGGTCGTCTAGAATTGACCCTATACATTATATTATTCATGAGCTGGTGTTTGTTGCTCTGTCTGAATGGTTCGCACAATACACCAACGCTTGGTTCAATTATCAGATTAGTCACTTTACAATCGGGACACTCGGCAACCACCGCTTCTCTATGTCGTTATTTTAGATGGGTTATCTCCCCTGTTAATACGCCTTATAATTCGATTGGATGGCGCAAAGGTCAATCTGAGATGACCTGTTATAGATAGTTAGCAGATATATGCCAGCATTTGCTATTACATCCAATTTTAGTACCGGTTTACTGGGACTAAGTTTGAGCTTTGAATAGAACCCAAGTGGTATTCAAAGCGACCTATACACATACTCTTTAACGCTACGTATGTACCTGTCAGTCAGTCATAATGCTAACCCGCAATCCTGAGCGCAAAGGACGGCAACTATTACTTCCCTTTCTAAGTCTTTTGTATGACCTGGCTGGAGATCGAATTGGTGACCTACCGCACCGAGGCAGATTACACACTCGAGGCGGTTTTCGAATAATCGAGGAAACTGCTAAACTTAATGACGTCAATATTTAAATAAACTGATATCAAACCACCGTCAGCTCCTTTTAAGTTATTAAATTTCTCTCAAAAGACTGAATGAGTCTTAACATATCGTAACAGCGGAAACCACCAAATTGAAGAAGAAGGAATACAAATTAAACCGTAATGTCACGCATACTGTGCGAGTGTTCATTTGGTCTATATTACGAATCGGATAATTATTGATTTTAACTATGAACAGATTTAACAATACTTATTTCCTGCCTGTATGAATATTTATATGTCAAGAGTCAGTTTGCTTTATATATTTGCTCAAGTATGTAATGAAACTTCACCTGTTTACATTATTGGATTTGTAATGTCGTCTACTTCAACCTGCACCTCACACACAGGGACTCGACATAAGCATTCAGCGTATAAGCCTATAGGTCAACTCACTTATATGTTTATGTTGAGTCCCTGTGCCCCGTTCCCTAAACAAATATTAGAAATTGACAAAGAAAGTATTTCTCACTTTAATTAGCATATGTGTTCATTACATACACAGAATAGCGTCGAGTCTTGAAAATCATATTTGTTATTTTGATGTTTTGATAAGAGTTTAATGTCAGTTGCAACAGTTTAATGTCAGTTTCAACAGTTTAATGCCAGTTTCAAACAGTTTAGTGTCAGTTTCAAACAGTTTAATGTCAGTTTCAAACAGTTTAATGTCAGTTTCAACAGTTTAATTTCAGTTTCAAATGTTAATGTCAGTTTCAACAGTTTAATGTCAGTTTCAACAGTTTAATTTCAGTTTCAGCAGTTTAATTTCAGTTTCAACAGTTTAATTTCAGTTTCAACAGTTTAATGTCAGTTTCAACAGTTTAATTTCAGTTTCAAAAGTTTAATGTCAGTTTCAACAGTTTAATGTCAGTTTCAACAGTTTAATTTCAGTTTCAACAGTTTAATGTCAGTTTCAACAGTTTTTTCCTGGCTTTCGCACATCATTAGTCAAGGCAACATTCTTCCCAGACAACTGTCTATGTACTATTTCAGGCCATTGGTCGAAGACGAATGTCGCTCGTCAACATGTTTTTATCAATCCTCGTAAAGAATCAATGGCCAAGAAGGGTTGTTAGTGTGAAGAACAAACGCCAATCCTCGTTGAATATGGGCAAACCTTAACGTTTTTTTTTTATAAATCCTTTGTTTTGTTTTTAAACATAAACCTTAGTTTGTATCAAAAGTGTAAATACATATGTGCCTTTGTATCCATATTACGTGAATCAAATATCAAATTGTTGTTAAGATTTTCTCGGAAGCTACTGTTTATATAACCATATTAGATTATTTGTACAAGAAAGTCTGCGAATGCATTAAGGATGTTTTTCCTTGATCGGTAAATATTTATTCTGTTTATGTGACAGTGTTGAATTACACAATTACATAAAGTTACACTCAAATATAATAAAGATAAACAACAATTCATTACCTTCTCCCCTTACAAACATTTGTAGGTAGTTCTCAAATTTGCCACTATACTCATATAGTCTGAGTCCTTTTGTAAAATTATAGAAGGAGACAACAACATCTTTAGGATTCCTGCATATCAGTATAGTTTTCAGCTTCTTTTCCGCTGCTTCCTGAAACATACCCGGGGACCTTGTTGTATACATTATGTCTGCTCACAGTGAAAGCTCTGGTCTCCCTCTTAGACTTTCGCTGTCCGCCTACATTGTATATATTATGTCTGCTCACTGTGAAAGCTCTGGTCTCCCTCTTAGACTTTCACTGTCCGCCTACATTGTATACATTATATCTGCTCACAGTGAAAGCTCAAATCTCCCCCATATACTTTCACTTTCCGCCTACATTGTATACATTATGTCTGCTCACAGTGAAAGCTCAGATATTCCAATTTCTTTCACTGTCCGCCTACATTGTACACATTATGTCTGCTCACAGTGAAGGCTGATATCTGTCAATATACTTTCACTGTCCGCCTACATTGTACACATTATGTCTGCTCACAGTGAAGGCTGAGATCTGTCAATAGACTTTCACTGTCCGCCTAAATTGTATACATTATGTCTGCTCACAGTGAAAGCTCTGGTCTCCCCATAGCCTTGCACTGTCCGCCTACATTGTATACATTATATCTGCTCAAAGTAAAAGCTCAGATCTCCCCCATAGACTTTCACTGTACGCCTACATTGTATACATTATGTTGTTCACAGAAAAAGCTCAGATCTCCCCCATAGACTTTCACTGTACGCCTACATTGTATACATTATGTTGTTCACAGAAAAAGCTGAGACCCCCATAGACTTTCACTGTACGCCTAAATTGTATACATTATGTTGTTCACAGAAAAAGCTGAGACCCCCATAAACTTTCACTGTACGCCTAAATTGTATACATTATGTTGTTCACAGAAAAAGCTGAGATCCCCCATAGACTTTCACTGTACGCCTAAATTTAGAAGAGTCAAGATATGTCATTTCTGGATTAAAACCAAACAAGAAGTGTAGCTCATCCGGTTCTACTCCCTTACACATGTTCAGGAGTGCCGTCATACACAAAGTTGTCATTAGAGCACGAAACGATTCTCTTGGGAGAATATTGGAGGCTCCGTGAAGGCTGTGCATTATTAGAGTATAAACGGAATTCCATTTCTCGTCTTCATATAGAATACCTATAGATGAACTGTCTACAAGGGAAAACTGAATGTGGAGATTGAGGTACTCCATTGTTCCTTTATAATGACTACTTGGAGTGCTATATGTTAACGTGTATCGAACTATACTCATGCCCATCTGCCTACTTTGTTATGATAGGGTTGGCATTTCACACCCGATTCTGCAAGTAAATGATACATTTTGTCTAGACTACATTTTTTATATAATACTATTTTAGCACTGAGCTGTGACTGAAACTAGCTGAAACAAACTTGACGGTAGCCACCGATGAATACGTATATTACCTACTTTATCCGATCTATACTCACACGAAAAAGAAAGTGTGCACTTGGTTAGAGGTATTTTTTTTATACTTATAGAAACAAAATATAGGCAAATTTGGTATCAAAATGTGCAAAAATGTATTGGCTATACGATGTTTTACTTTTAATTGAAATTTGATAATTATCAGAAAATTGTTTTACGTGTGAATAACGTAGGGGTGAAAAGTAAAAGTTGCATATTTGTAATGTTTTGTAACTGCTTTTTTGTCTTCGGATATTTGTCAAGTTACGTGACAATGTATCGGTATCTGTTGTGGCCTTCTCCTCCTGTGGGTAAATGGGTGCAATGTGTGAAGGGTTATTTTCTTCACTCATGATGATAAATCCGTATATCTAAACTTTGTAACAAGAAAAGTTATGCCCAATTTAAAAGTGAACACTTTCTTTTTCGAGAGAGTATAGAATATTGGGATATATACTTTAACCCTTTCCCTCATACGACAATTCTGCAGCAGACGACTTTGAACGTATTTTGTCAAAACATAGAAAATCTCCATAATTGAATGGATGACCTATGACAAAAAGTGGAAAACATTGTGGCAAAAGGAGAAATTGCACGTTTTGTGCAATTTCTTCTTTTGTCACTATGTTTTCAAAAAGCCGTCTGCTGCAGAGGCGTCAGAAGGCGTCTATATGAGGGAAAGGGTTAAAAATGGCATAAACATGGTTTAAACCAAGACAAATCACAAACAATTTATCTTATACTTCAACTTCTGTTTCGGGTATATGTTTGTGTAAATACACTACCTTTGGTATATACTGAACTTTAACATGTGTATTAAGAGTTCTCGGAGAGGTCATGCCATCCAATACGGAAAGGGGCATCCCCTCAAGCATGCCGATGCCTTTAGTATCCCCACTGACTGTCGACTTGTTGTTTTTCATTAATGTTATCATCTCCCAAGTCCAGTTTGTCCCTGTAAAACACCGTTCTGTTTTATAAGTTAAATGTCAATGGTTGTCTTTATTAAGATTCCTTTGAATCAAATTTGTAGAAGACGACTTCGAAGTTATTTGAAAAATATCTATGAATGAAAAGACAATTATAAAATAGAATTGAATAGAAATTGCGGCAAAGCGAAAATGTTCATTCTCTCTTATGGCGATAAAGTCGTCAAATTGCGTCTGATTTCGGGAAGAGTTTGATACAAGTTCCTGTATAGAACTGTTACACTCCATTTCAGCCAGGCCCCCGTAGCTCAGCCGTTAGAGACGCGGCTGTCGGTCCAAGGGTTGTAAGTTCGAACCCTAGCTCGGTCAACATTATTTCCAACGTTTGACAAAAGTCACAGTGACAAGCGTCATTCGTCTTCCACCAATGGGCTAACAGTCTTTGTTGAAAAACAGCCAGAAAGACTTATGTGTCGTGTACAGGTGTGAGATAGCCAGGAAACACATGAGTAGGTAAATTGGCCGCTGTGATTGTTGAAAACCTCGTTAAACCCTAGTCAATCACTTCTGCCCAAGCTGATCTGGGTCGATACATTACGCATCGTCCATAATGTTGGTTTTCTCGTGGAACGGCTCATATCTATGTCAATATGTGTAAGGTATTTTGTTGAACATAATTGACTGCGGACACCTGAATATGTTACTGCTATCACTGCTTTCGAAAATATACAGTTGCCCCATACACATATAATGTCTGCATATGAAACCAAAAAAGACACCCATCTTCTTATTTTCTAATTGTGTTGTGTTAGTAACACATGCACGTGTCCGTGATCAATACGGTAGAACATTACGATTGATTCCCGACATGCACGTACCTGTTTTGGGATACGAGTTGAGGAAGATATCGTCGTCTTTACATCGAACATTCCTGATACTGTTGAAGTTATCGTATCTCGTCTCCTCGGGCAACATGAACGTGGCCTGACGGTATCCATTGGACTCGTCGACAACGTCGTACAGAATCGTGTCGCCATCAGGAACGTCGTAAAAATACTGTCGTGGCATTGTTGTCTGAAAATAAAAATAGCACTCATTATATAAAGGATAAATATAGTGTGAGTGCTCATTCAATACGACATTTTATTGAACTCGTTTTCTAAAATTGCTAAAAACTCGCCAAGGCTCGATTTTATCAATTTTAGAAAACGAGTTCATTAAAATTTTGTATTGAATGACCACGAATGTTATATTCAATTTATATCATAAATTCCAATTTATATTTATGATATAAACCAGAGTATAGTTCCATTAATTGGAAGTCGTATTATACAATGATATCTGAAAATGATGTCAATGGCACACGTAACAGATTAAAGTGTCATCATTCGGAAGTCGTTATCCTACTGTAGTGACAATGTAATCTGGGTCCAATTCCACCAACATTACTTAGTGCTAAGTAATGCTTAAATACTTAAACGCAAATTTCATGATTTTTGTTTCCCTAATAAAAATGGCAAACAATTTCTTTTCTTAAAAATAATTATTTGTCAGCGAGGTAACTATTTATGTCCATTTAGTCATATACTTAAATTTATTTCACAATTCATGTATTACAAAATATTAGGGAATCAAAAATCATGAATAATGCCTTTAAGTATTTCAGTATTACTTAGCACTAAATAATGTTGGTGGAATTGGACCCTGGAAACATAAATGGAGAACATTATAACAAAGTATGGTGTCAATGTCTGGAAATCGTAAAAATACCGCCCTGACATTACTGCTTAGAAATGTACATATAGTAGTACGTACATATTTTAAGTAAGTATGGTTCCATCATCTGAAAGTCGTTTAAGACGTTACGTGGAGTAAAACATGCGCATCTTTTATGCGCGTTTCTTTGCGACCAATTGTAATTGTGTCTGCTTATTATACGTTTCATTCAATCTTAAGCTGAATAGTTTTCGGACTAAGCAACTTTGTAACATTTCAAATGTACTTTTTAAAACTGCCTTTTCAATTTTATACTACTTTATCAAAAAAAATAGTATTGCAAATTACAAAACACGTAACTTGTGACAGTTAATATCAAAGATGGGAAAATCGGAGACCATCGAGAACATGTTCTTTTCGATTGGTGGTTGCGGTACCAACGGACTCTCGTTCGGTAGATGTCAGTGACGATTTTGATAACATTTAGACAAAGCTGTGGAAACTATGTATGTATGAAGTATAATAATTGAAAGGAGTTCAACAATTTGCGGTAAAAGGTTATATTTCTAATTGTGAGCAATTATGCCTTTTGTCACTGAGTTTTCAAAAGTCGGCTGCATGGGTGTTTCTAAAAAAACAAGAATACAGACAGATCTGATGTAATTTTGAATAATTGCAAAAGCAAACTGTTAATGAATAGAATAACTTATTGACACAAACAAAGTTCATGGTCATTTACAAATATATAAGAAAACATATATATTTAAATCAAGAACATAATTAAATACATGGTCTCAATATCCTTTTGGAGGACAAACTGCTTTGTCAAATTAGAAACTGTAAAAGGAAATAGCAAACTATATCATGCAGATGTGTATGTATTTAAAGACAAATGGAATCGCATATCAATTAATTTACATGCACATACGCATCGTGCCACATATCATCATATCAAAACATTGTCAAAGACATACATAAACATGTATAACATATACATGCATATTTATATCTCAATCGTTGAACATATTGTATCGTTGGTAAGGAAAGAAATGGAAACATATCAACAAACATATAATACATCAAACACACAAATATATGTATTGGGAATGGGAGCAAAATTTCGTGACTTGTCCACCCGTGCTCCATTCACTAACTTAGTAAGTAACATGCGAATCCATGTTAGGAAATACAACGCATATATAAGCACTTTCTCATAAACAGACATTTGGCGAATCTTGTAGCAGACGACTTCTGAAAACATTTTAATAAAAGGTGAAATATATATTATGAGCACTTCCATCCCATTCCACATGCCTTCGTCTTTGTATTAAAATATATGCCTAATTTTACAATTTCGATAACTGTTTGACCGACGTTTTCAAACAGGTGACTTTATTTCTGATCAGACAAAGGGTTAAACGATATATTAATGCGCATCATTATTACGTTATGGAAATAATACATTTTTCCAATATATCATTTTAACAAATGTGTATCTGAGATCTAAATAAGCACGGACATTGCAGGATCAAATTGAATTCATCTTCTATTTCTCCCATTTGACAGTTCGTGCTCAAACGTTAATGGCGATCTACCCTTTCACCTGCAAACCTAAAGGTACCTATTCCTCACTAATGTTCAAAACCAACGTGTAAATTTCTACTAATATTTAAATTTAGTTAGTTTAATTAAAACATCATTTACTCTACCAAAGTAGTAAGGGAGGGTAGACCGGGTCATTTTGCAAATGACCCGGTCTACCCTCCTTTGGAGGGTATTTCATCTCCAAAGGAGGGTAGACCGGGTCATGACCCGGTCTACCCTCCTTTTAAAAGGGATTTAAAGAGTAAAGGTATGAAGGGGAACGGGGTCATTTAGATAACTCTGTTATTTTGCGGCTGACCCGGTCTACCCTCCTTTGGAAGGAAATTCGTCTCCAAAGGAGGGTAGACCGGGTCAGCGGGGAAAAAGGTATGAAGGGGAACGGGGTCATTTAGATAACTCTGTTATTTTACGGCTGACCCGGTCTACCCTCCTTTGGAAAAAGTTGGACTTAGTCGTTTTTCAATCTGGAGGGCAGACCGGGCCGGTCTACCCTCCTTGATAGGATAGACCGTGGACTTAGTCGTTTTTAGGTCTTTTCTGATGTTGGACTTAGTCGTTTTTCAATGACAAATTTGAAAAAGTTGAACTTTCTAAGTATGTGGTGTGGCCCTAAAAAGGACCGTTTTGTTTTGTCGTGGTGTTAAAGTCGAATGGCATTGGCGTACCAATTACCCAGTGAAGTACCTATGAGAACTGCAAGGAGACAGAACTCATAAGTAGCTTTTGCTATCATCACTCTGACTAAATACACCCCATCTGGATAACGAATTGTATCAATTTCCCGAGGTAGTCTCCGATTAACGTATAATTCAGTAAATATATTATACAGTCTACGGCCAACGTCAATTAAATCAATGGAGACTTTTAACACGCCTCTGCATAATTCCATTTTGATATCGAAAAGTGTATGGAATGAAATGACGTTCTGCTATTTATACCGATAGGTCGGATTGACCTACTTTTGACTCAGAATTAAGCTTGACCAATGAAATAACTGAACGTTATTCTATGAAAAGTTGTGGGATACGAACTACTGCATTTACATGTTTTTCATCAATTTTTTTGCAAAGAGATTTAAAAAACAAAAGTGTATTTTTTGAACTTTTATTTTATCTTAAGATAAAATATACACAATGACAATTTGAAAAGTTGAAAACTTTTCGAGATATTTGGTAGCCCTTAAAAGGGCTGTTGGGGGTGTTGTGATCTTATAGACAATCTACTATTTCCTCTTCTGGATCTTACAATTGTCAATGTGCTTGGAATGTGCACCTCTTCCACTCACTGTTGGAATTCTGTATGACTCCTCACATGTCTTTTTACGTGGTTGTTTTGGGGTTTTCTCTTTCTGAATCTTGATCTTGTCAATGTGATCGGAATGTTCGCCTTTCCCAGTAACTGTTTGAATTCTGTATGACTCCTCACATACCTTTTTACGTGGTTGTTTTGGAGTTTCATCTGTTGATTTCCTTTTACAAGATGATGGCGATACGCTTCTCTGTTTCATAATAGAGGTGATCTGCTCTATCAAATTTTTCAAAGAATTACTGTTAACGTCAAACTGAATTGGTACCTTTACCGGTGTAGAGATACAGCCTGTTCGTTGATCCGCTATTCTCTCCACATTATGGATCATCTTGTTAACGTTCTTGTTCAAAGATTTTAATTCCTCCAGTATTTTGTTGAATGTCTTCAACTCTGTAACAATCGTGTTCAATGTAGATTTCTGACTGCTGTTAATCTTCCGCATTTCCTCAAAGATGTTCTTTAAATCATCGCTTGGCTGTTGTACAACGGGTTGATATTCAACGGGTTGATAATTCTCTTCTTTCATGCTCATTGTCATAGCCTGTGACAACAAATCGTTGTTACCAGTGTCTGGTTGTAGAAAATCGTTCAAGTTGAATTCCATTTTCTCTCACAGAATACACGTCTTTACTCTTTGAAAGTCAAATGTAAAATGTGGCCTTTCTCAGTAAACGCTAAGCGAAGTGTGATACATGACGTCACTTTTGTTTTACGATAACGTCATTATTTGTCTATGATGTCATCATTTTTGGATCCATGTGCAGTATTCTACGAATTATGATTTCAAAACAAGAAATACATATATAGTCCTCTGAATTACACAACTCCTGTGAAAATATATCCTCGAGAGAAAACATATAACAATATTTGATTGTTTTACATCTAAAACAGTACCCCAGATAAACGGCCTTCTGTTTAAACATCATTACTTTCCCTCTGAACATTGTTGATTGTTGTATTTGTCTTTTCCCTATGAGTTCAAGACTTTAAATGACAGGGCTGATTTTGTTTTTTTCTTTGTCTATGATGTCATCATTTTTGGATCCATGTGCAGAATTCTACGCTTTATGATTTCAAAACAAGAAATACATATATCCTCGAGAGAAAACATATAACAATATTTGATTTTTTTACATCTAAAACAGTTTTCTAGATAAACGGTCTTCTGTTTATAGAACATCATTACTTTTTGTCTGAACATTGTTGATTGTTGTATTAGTCTTCTTTCCCCTATGAGTTCAAGACTTTAAATGATAGGACTGATTTTGTTTTCTGTTTATGTATACTGACAAATTGAAGGAAAGTTGAACTTTCTAGTTCTCTGGTTGCCCTAAAAAGGGCATTTTGTTTTGGGGGTTGTTGTAGAACTAATGTTCACAGCCCCCAACTTTTCGACAGGCAGGACACATTGACTGTGCCCGCCTGACGATCCGCTTCACGGCCAAAGCTGAATACCCCGAAGTTGGGTTAAATGGTGGCTCATCATCATCATCCCAACTCTCTGTCTCCGGGATAGTGTAATGAACCATCTTCGGGGAGTTGAATGGCGTATATGGTGCCTCCTCTGTCTTCTTCTCTTCCGTGTGCTTCAGTTGAATTTGAAGCAGCTCCATCTGATCGCTTATAGCTTTCAGCTGAGCTGCCATCAAAGCTACCTGATCTCGGAATTGATCCATGATTTAGTGAAAATGAAATAACTTTAGCGTGGTTTTATACTATTGAGCGCGGACGTGATCTAAACTACCTTTGTGTTAAATCTTTAAAGATTTAAAGAAATAGGTCAGTGGGTCAGTAGGTCACTTTAAACATAATGTTTTTTCAAACTTTGACGATTTATTAACTTAGGTCAGTAGGTTAGTAGGTCATGAAATTATCATTTATATACCACTCTTACGATTTAAAATTCTATTCTTCAACTATGAACCGATTAGTGAAATTCTTCCGTCGGCTGTTTGGCTGTGAAAAGAAATCAGATAAGAAAATGAAGGAGCTAAAGAAAGATATTGAGAAGATTATGGTTACATTCTATTTAAGACGAGGGTATGATTACCATACTAGGCAACCTGCAGTGAAGATGGGTAATCTCTACCCTGATTTGTCGGAGTTCATACCTTCAACAATGAACTGTGCTTGGCAAGGTAAACTTGTCAAGCAATATCCTTGCTTGAAGTCATCGTTTGAAAATTATTAAACGATGACTTAAGCAGGAAAAAAGTCCTTTTTAGGACTACCAAATATCTCGAAAAGTTTTTAACTTTTTCAAATTGTCATTTTTTACTATTTGGATTATGAAAAAAACATAATGTATTTTTTGAACTTTTATTTCATCTTAAGATAAAATATACACAATGAAAGTGAATGTCTATACACAATGAGAGAAACAAAAACAGTTCAAAAAGATGTCACTTATATTTTACATTTTTGAAAAAATGAAAATGTCAATTTCCCTTTCTTTTCTTTGTTGGATTTTCGGTCTCTGTGGTACTTTTCCGTTTCCTGGGTTTGATTGGTTTTACCACAATATCTGGGCAGATTTTCTGTTTGTGTTTGTCTGTTTTGCAAATAAAACAGTTCTGTTTCTTCAACTTTGTTTTTTCATCGGTTTGAGCATCCATTTTTTCATTGGATTGATCTGATGGTGTTATTTGATCTAAGACAGTTTTTTCATTGGATTGATCTGATGGTGTTATTTGATCTACGACAGTTTTTTTATCGGGTTGATCTGTTTGCGTTACTTGATCCATGATGTCTGGTGTTTTTTTAACTGAAGTAGAGTTCCATTTTTGTTGGTAAGTTCTCAAGCAATATCGATTGTAGTCATTGCAAAAAGATGTAAAAGCTCCAACAAAAATCATGTCTTGCTTCACTATAGGTGTGCGATAAAGGGCTGACTGCATGGTGATATCATGAGTGTGTGGGTTTACATACACAAACTGATATTTTGTAATCTGATTATCTTTCTCTGGACATTTACTGGCCCAGTGATCTTCTTTGTGACAGATAAAACAGAAATTGGGTCTTTTTCCATTTGGTCCATACATGTCGTCGATACTGATTCTGTCAAATACTCTGTGTTTACCAATTCTGTATTCATCGTCCTCTAATGCCTGGAAAGAAGCAAAAGATCCAACATATGCCCCCACATGTCTGATCGGGTAAGTTGTTGGTATGTTAGTGATCTCATATTCATGTGTATATGCGTTTACGTACACATACATTCTTGACATATTTCTAGCCATGCTGAATTAATGATGTTATCACTCTGAATAGTTCAGACTGTATGATAACCAGTACTGATAATCACCCTTCTTTTATAGGAGTATGACAGACAACTGTTATATAACTCATGGATGTCATCCATTTACAATTAGTCTCTAACAAAATGTCGAAGAGAATTGTACCGTATTCAGACAGTAGTGAAAGCGACGACGATGATGATGATGATGATGATGATGATGATTTCCCACCAAAACGACGAAAGCATAGAAAACTTGCTATACTTGATTCAGACGATGAGGACTATGAACTTGACTTGATTAAAAAGAAACCTGTAAAAATGATAGAAGAAAACAATGAAGAAGATACATCTGACATCAAACATTTATTTCATCTACAACATTCTTTGAATAAGAAATCTCGTAAATTCAAGACTGAATCGCATGTAATGACTGCAACTTTCAAGAAATTTGAAGAATTACCACCACGAGAATTGATAAAACTGTTTGACAATATTACAGAGGAAATCAAATCAACTTTGAAAACGGAACCTACCGATAAGATTAGAATTACTATTAATCATCCATCTTTAAACATGGGGATTTACATTCCATTTATGAATGCTAGTCAGCTAAAAAGGTGTAATCATGTTGAATGAAATTGAAAAAGTATTACAATCAAACACAGAGTTCAGTCTGACCGATGGACGCATGACTTTTATCATTACACACGCTCATCCTTCATCTGGTGATGGAAAGAAAAAGAAGTTGAATTCAACAGAAATTCTGGATTCAAAAATCTTTGCTAAAAACATGCAATCCATTATACAAATCAATAATGACAATGACAGTATGTGTTTTGCAAGAGCTTTAGCAGTTGGTATTTGTCATGTGAATCACCATGACACAGATGACTGGAGATTGAAATGGAATCAAATAAGAAGGTCCGATCGACAACTTCAAAAGAGTGACGCTGAAGACATCCTGATGAAAACAGGGATTTCACCAAATCAATCTTGTGGACTAGACGAGTATAGGATCATACAGACATTTCTCTATGCAGAGGACTATGTTATTAAAGTACACAACCAGCATACTTCTGTAGAGTTCGTCTTTGAACACCCTGTTGTGTACAGACAAAGTAAAGTACTTCATTTGTATTATCATCAAGGTCATTACGACTACATTTCTAGTATAACTGGGTTTTTTGGTTGTAGCTACTATTGTGAGTTCTGTGATGTTGCATATCAAAATCGTGAAAGCCATTCTTGTTTACACAATTGTAAAGCATGCTTTACCATAGGAAAGTGTATGTCATTTGAGACATCAAAACAATGTAAAGATTGAAACAGATTTTTCTATGGTTCAGAATGTTTTCACAATCATAAGATAGTAGTTGGAAAACAGAAGAAATCCATTTGTCAACTTGTGAAATCTTGTTTGAAATGTGGAGGTCAATATAAAGTCAGAAAAGCGCTACACGTTTGTAAAGGTATGAAAAAATGCCGATACTGTCAAAAAATAACTATCTTATCTCATAGGTGTCATATTCAACCTTACAAAAGAAAGTTGAATAAGACAGACGATAAAGCCAGTACTACAGGAAAGAAAAAGCCACTGTTTATATTTTATGATTTCGAATGCAAACAAGATACAGGTGTTCATATCCCTAATTACTGTATTGCTCATTATGCATGTGATGAATGCATCAATGAATCTCTTGATTTTCATTGTTCAACTTGTAACACATCATTTTCAAAAGAAAGAGAAGTTGTATTTCAAGGAGTAAATACATTGACTGATTTTTGCAACTGGTTGTTTTCTGATCAACATAAAGGCATCACAGCTATTGCTCACAATTTTAAAGGATATGACGGTCAATTCATTTTACATCAAGTCATTTCACTTGGAGTGAAACTCCCAAAGTTAATCATGAATGGAAACAGTATCATGAAACTGGAATTGAATGGAGTTCGTTTAATTGATTCATTTAATTTCATGAGCTGTGCATTGGCTAAGTTCCCAGATACATTTGGTCTTCATGAAATGAAAAAAGGTTACTTTCCCCATTGGGCAAATACAGATCAGTTCTGTAGTTATGTTGGACCTTATCTTGATGTCAAATATTACAAGCCTGACTCAATGTCTAAAGAAGGAAGAGAAAAATTCATGGTCTGGTATAATGAAAAAGTAGAACAGAGTGTCATTTTTGATTTTCAGAAAGAGATAGAGTCTTATTGTAGGTCTGATGTTGATATCCTTAGACGAGGATGTGGACAATTCAGAAAAGTGTTCATGAAACATGGTGGTATCGATCCGCTTTTAGAGTCAGTTACTATTGCAGATGCTTGCAATAAGGTATGGAGACAGAATTATTTACCAAAAGGTAAAATTGCTATTATTTCAAGTAAGGATCCATCCCAACGTCGTTTTTCTATGAAAGCAATACGGTGGATACAAAGCATAGCTAATGAAAAGAGTATTTACATTCAGCACGCTAGAAATGATGGTGAATTCAGAATTGGTAGATATAGTGTAGATGGTTATCATGAGAAGACAAACACAGTCTATGAATTCCTTGGGGACTTGTATCATGGTTGTCCAGTTTGTTACCCAAAACGAAATCAGTTAAGTCCTATCACTGGTGAGACTATGCAACATTTATACAATAGTACAATGAATCGTCTTGAGGAAATTAAAGTTAAAGGTTTCAATGTTAAAATTATGTGGGAACATGAATTCGATGCTAAGATTAAAAATGACAAAGTCTTCAAATCCAAAATTGACAAGTTGTTTCCCTATTGTGACCCCATTGAGCCAAGAGAGGCTTTGTATGGAGGTCGATGTAATTCAGTGAAAATTACTCATGATATTAATGAAAGTAAGGACAAAGAAATCAAGTACATTGATATTTGTTCTTTGTACCCCTTTGTTTGTAAACACAAATCTTATCCGGTTGGACACCCAAAAGTTATAACCGCTGAGAGTATTGATATGGAAAATATTCGTCAGTATGAAGGATTGATTAAATGCAAAGTTTCACCACCAGATGATTTATTACACCCCGTTTTACCTGTTCATTGCAATAATAAATTGATGTTTCCTCTCTGTATGAAATGTGCACAAGAAAGTTCCAATACTTGCAATCATAATCAGGATGAAAGATCAATGGTTGGAACGTGGATAACATTTGAATTGTTCAAAGCTTTAGACATGGGGTATCAATTGATTCATGTGTATGAAATTTGGCATTTTACTTCGATCTCAAATCAATTCTTTCAAGGGTATGTAGATAACTTCTTGAAAATCAAGCAGGAAGCTAGTGGTTACCCCGGTTGGTGTAAGTCTGATTCGGAAAAGCAGAAGTTCATTCATGATTATGAAAAAGCAGAAGGTGTCAAACTTGACTCATCTTCCATTCAGAAAAATCCAGGTCTTCGATCTTTTGCAAAGATCATGTTGAATTGTCTTTGGGGAAAATTGGCTCAGCGAGAAATCATGAGTCAAACTGAGTACATTAAAGATGCAACAAAGTACTTTGAAATGATGAATAACTCAAATGTTCTTGTGAAACATGTTGAACTATTTGATAATGAGTGTGATTTCATACTGGTGAATTATGAGACCAAGTTAGATCACATTGAAACCCATGCTACAGCCAATGTTATAGTGGGTTCCTATGTGACAGCGTATGCAAGAATGGAACTGTACAGTATCTTAGAAAAATTAAAATCAAGAGTATTGTACTTTGACACAGACAGTTGTATGTACATTCATGATCCATGCTTATGGAATCCACCCATTATTAATAGCAGACTAGGAAAATGGACAGATGAAGAGCCAGATTGTACAATTGTCAAATTCAGAGGACTAGGTCCAAAAAATTATGCTTATGAAATGAAAACAAAAGAAGGAAAAAGAGAAACTAAATGTAAAGTGAAAGGAATCACATTGGATTATAATACCTGTCAATTGATCAACTTTGAAACATTTACACAATGTGCTGAAGATCGTAACACAGAAATAAAAGTGACCTATGCGTGTAGAATTAAAAGACATACCGACAGATCTGTGACAAGTGAAGCTCAAACAAAAACGTACAGATCAGTGTATACAAAAAGAGTAATTGTCAATGATACGGACACTGTTCCATATGGGTACAAATCTCTGCGTCAATAATATGAATTGTATAAAAGATGTGAATAAAATAAGATAACTTTATTCTTGTGATGTTATTTCTTCTCAGACCTTTAAAGAGTTAACATGGATGCCGATATTCAGTCCATATTATTTCAGCACCCCTGTAATATGTATATCACAGGGCCTAGTGGATGTGGAAAAACAGAATTTGTTCATAAACTGATTGAATATAGAAATGATCTGTTCAACATTGTACCAGAAAAAGTGGTATGGTGTTACAAAGAATGGCAACATGCTTACAATGTTATGCAAGAGAAATTCGAAATCATAAAATTCATTGAAGGTATCCCCGACGATGAAAATGAAATTGTAAGTGATGTTGACATTCCACATTTAGTTGTCTTTGATGACATGTTAGGGGAAAAAGATGAAGATAAAATCAAGTTATGGTTTACAAGAAAAGGTCATCATAGGAATGCTAGTGTGATTTATATCACACAAAACATGTTTCAACAGTCCAAGTCGAGCCGAACCATTAGTTTGAATTCAAAATACATGATCTTGTTTCAAAATGTACGTGATAAGAATCAAATAAAGACTTTGGCAAATCAAATGCAAGCACCTCATTTGATAATGGCCTACCAAGATGCTACATCTAAAGATCATGGGTATTTGGTGATTGATTTTCATTCTCGTACTCAAAAGGAGATGAAACTAAGAACGGATATATTTCACAGATGGTTTACACAAAATGAAGATCGTGGACCTATTGTTTATTCTCCACTATAAAACACTTATGATGAGAAGATCAACATTCATTTATCTTGGTCAGGTCTTTGTGTAAACATGGCTATACCACACACTTCAAAGTCAGTGATTCATGCCTTACAAAACCTAAGTCATGAAACCAACAAACATGCCAGAGAAGCTTTACTCAAAGCAGGGTTAAAAGAAATATTAAAATGGTTTACTTTGGCTGCTAAAAACATTGTTGGTCATAAAATCAAATTACCGAAACAGACGGTTACATACATGACGAAACATAAAGATGACATACATAAGTTAGCCAACCCTGAGATTGATGAAGAAGTCAAGCGAAAAATTATTCTTAAACCTGGCGGAGGAGGGTTTCTTGGTGGTGTTATAATTAGAAGCTTGTTACGATGGGACGGAGAAAAGACAGCTCGTAAATTTGGTGTTGACAAACAAAGGAAAAAGCCGTCCAAAAAAAGAAATGACCGATATGTCATCGATGAAAGATTTATTACAATGAGAAAAAACCCCAGAAATAAAACAAAAACAAAAACCAAGAAAAAAGATTTGAAGAAAAAAACACCTAAAAGTCAAAAAAGACAAAAACAAGTTCGGACAATGACACCACGTAAACAAATACAGTTTCAATCTATTCCTTCTTCAAGTGGGCTTGGTACTCCTCCATACACAGCATCCCGTGCTACGGACTTGTACGATATTGCACCATTTTCGCCGCTGACAACTGTACCACTTTCATCATCAGCAAGAACAGCTTTAGGTGCTTTGTATTCACGATTTGCATAAAAGTATTGCAATGAAAAGAAATAGATCATTTTACTTCAGACAGAGATAGTGTCAACATGGGTAAACAGAAATCACCACTCATTAGAAAACATGGATCAATGGTAATGGCCATGATACAGTCACCACACAACGTGAGAAAAAAGCTAATAAACGCAGCTAATCGTCCTGTCATTGATTGTGTTTCGGAATGTTGTCACAACGTTTTAAAAGGCAATGTTCATCTGACCAAGGCTCATAAGACTAAGTTACATCCAATCCGTCAACAACTCAGACAAATTGCATCGAAATCGGTTTCCATTAAGAAAAAGAAACGAATTCTTAACCAGAAAGGAGGATTCCTACCGTTGCTTGCAGGAGCCTTATTACCATTGTTAGGAAAAGCTGTTATCGGGGGACTTGGTGGTGTGCTGAAATCACTGTAAGAACAATGTCAGTCAGAAAAATGGTTATTGTACCTTATCAAATCTTAGAGGATATGAAACGTCAAAAACAAAGACCTCGATTACCACCAAATCCACAAGTAGCAGATGTAGTACATCTACAAAATAAGATGTCGGGTATATTGGAAACGTCAGATATGTCAGAAACAGAAAAGGTGCAAAAGTACGGTGAAACTTTATTCAAGTTACAGAACTCATTGAAAAAGGCTCAATCATGGTCACAACCATCACAACAACATACAACTACCCCATCAAATTCTGAACCTAATTCAATGCATGACCGAATATTACAAAGCGTTCCTAAAACCATGCAAAGGAAAGCTGAATTACTTTTAAACATGGTCAAAGATAATGAAAATCTTGTTTGGGATAATCACGGTGTTGTTTCATACAAAGGTAAACGACTTCCTGGCTCAAATATCATTGATTTAATCAATGATTCATTAAGACTTAGAAAAGGTATTGAACCAAGAGGCTGGGAAACTTTTTCAAAGGCTTTACATGAAAGCAACGTACCACAAGAAGTTATTGGTAATCAAGCAAGATGGAAATGGATGCATAAACGAAACATACATGATGATAAAGCCGACGAAAGTGAATCTGATGATTACAGTACTCCTACGAAATCACCACCATCTGCAAAAATGAAAAAACAAGTTCATTTTGATAATGATTACAGTACCCCAAAAAAATCACCATCTTCTGCAAAAATGAAAAAACAAGTTCGAGCAATGACACCCTACACGCAACCTGGTGAAAGAGATCGTCTTAGGGAATTCTACAGAAAAGAATTAACTACCCCTATAAAACAAGAAGCAAGTACTTCAAAACGTCAGACATGGGAACGATATTAAAGAAGAAGCATCAGAAACTTGATTTCGTTTTAAGAAAATTGTATTACAACATAAATAGTTCTGTAGCCTATTCTAGTATTAAGCAACTGTATCATGCTGCTAAGTACGTTTTGAAGGGTGTGAAATATCAGGATGTAAGGGGATGGTTACAAGGAGAAACAACATTTACTTTACATAAACCTATACGTAGACGTTTCAAAAGACGTAGAACTATTGTGGCTGGTATTGATCAACAATGGCAAGCTGATTTAGCAGACATGCAACATTTAGCTAAACAAAATGACAACAAAAAGTATTTACTTTGTGTTATTGATGTATTTTCTAAGTTTTCCTGGGTTGTTCCTATTCCAAATAAAACTGGTAAAACGTTAATTGTTGCATTTCAATCCATACTTCAGAAATCAAAAAGAACCCCGATTTCTTTGCAAACGGATAAAGGTACGGAATTCAAAAACAAAGAATTTCAACAATGGTTAAAACGAAATCGTATTCATTTCTTTACTACTGAAAACCCTGAAACAAAAGCAAGTATTGTTGAAAGATTTCAAAGAACTTTGAAAACACGTATGTGGAAATATTTTACTCACATGAAAACAAAGCGTTACATTGATATTCTTGAAAAATTAGTAAAGAATTACAATAATACTTATCACAGAAGTATCAAATCAAATCCTGTATCTGTTAATCAAACTAATGAAGCTGAAATTTCAGAGAATCTGTACCCTCAGAACCCCGTTTCAAATAAAAAAGCAAAATTCAAAATAGGAAACCGTGTACGAATTAACAAAACAAAACGAACATTTGAAAAAGGTTATCTTCCTAACTGGACACAGGAATTATTTGAAATTGTACATGTAAATAAATCAACTTCTCCAGTAACATATGTCGTTAAAGATTTAGACGGTGAGCAAATCTTGGGCACGTTTTATGAACCTGAATTACAATTCATAAAAGATGATGAAATCTATGAAATTGATTCAGTTCTTGCAAAGCGAACAAGACGTAAAGGTAACAAAATAGTCAGAGAAATAAAGGTTAATTGGAAAGGATATCCTACCAAATTTCAAAGTTGGATTCCAGAATCATATCTTGTTAATAAAAAGTCATGACGCTAGACAAGCGTTCACAGTCTAACATTGAAGTTGGAACAGAAAGTATCGACGATAGTCGATCAACACCGTATAATTGCTGTGGAAATCGTGTTCCTAAAAATCAGTTCACGTACATTTCACAAATCATTGTTATTTATACAATCATTGTAACGTCCATAATACATCTCAGTCTTAGAACAGAAAATCACGAATTGTGGTTAATTCTTTTAAGTAGTTCATTAGGTTATATTCTACCATCACCAGGTTTGAAATATACAAAACAGGGTAAACAAACGTTTGATCTTATTGATGGTAAAAGATGAATTCATTTTATCTTACATTACCGAGTGACAGTTCTATGGATTACTTTTCAAGTAATACACAATGTTGTTTTAAAGTCAAGTTACCGAAAACAATTCATATTGGAAAAGAACAATGGGAAGTTGCATTAGTTCAACTAATTACGCCGTCACAATTTTTAAACATATCTGAGAAAGAAGCAGAATTTGAAATAATCACACGTGATGTAGCATTTCAAAAACTACTTGTTAAATCTACTAAGAAATTGCCACCAGTATTACCAATAGACCATGATGTAACTAATTCACCAAACAAGTGGTCAATGAAATTCACTTTTCCAGCGGGGTCTTATTCATCACCATCACATGTGCTGAATGTTATAAATGAAATAATACAAAACATGATAGGTGACATACTAGCATCAAATCAATCTGCTTTGATTATCGAATATTCAAAAAAAACAAAACGTCCAAAACTTGGATTTACAAAAATTATTAAAACAGGGATAAAACTTCATCCATCATTGTTTTTGAAATTCGGTGGATCACCAGAATTCAAAGGTAATACAATTTATCCGGGGAAAAATAGTTTACAAATGTTTAAGTACAATGCAAATATTGATGCAGGATATAATCATTTGTTTATCTATTCAGATATTGTTGAATACTCTATCGTTGGTGATACATTAGCCCCTATACTTCGTGTCGTTCCATTCAAATCATCCAATTCTGATGAAAATAATGATAGTCAACATATCAATCATGAGATAATGAATTTACATTATGTCCCTGTCTCAAAATCGGAATTCGATACAATTCATATCAATATAACTGGTGATTCTGGTTATCCTGTTCATTTTGTTATTGGCAAGACAATCGCAAAGTTACATTTCAGACAGGTTCACTAAAGTGTGGGTTAACCAATACCAAAAATGATGCCTGTATATAGAGGTGTAAAACACCAGTATGGGTATGGACTAGGTTCATTATTTAAATCAGCACTCAGAACCGTTACACCACTACTAAAACCTTTAGTCAAATCTGGATTGAATGCTTTAAAGAAGGAGGGTATTAAACAAGGAATAGGTGCAGCTCAAGATATTTTCTTACATGGAAAAAATCCAAAAGCTGTATTGATATCGCGTGGAAAAGAATCAGTAAAAGATCTGGCACAGAATCTTATAGGTGGAATAAATAAGCCTAAAACGAGACAGTCTCGTCATTTAAAGTCTCGAACTCATAGGGGTAAGATCGTTTCAAAGAGACATAAGAAACATTACAGTAAACCTAGAACTTTAGACGTGTTTGATTAAAGAAACCAGTATTAAAAATGATGCAAAGTGGGTCTTGTGAGTGTAGTAAATCAGAACTTGATGTTCTGTCTGTACCACCAACGATGACAACAATGCAAGAAAGTCAATGGGTTGAGCATTTTCCTGTAGCATCTTTAGGAAACAATTCACCGATAGAATTCATCATTCCATCTCAGACAGAGTGTTGGACAGATTTGTCACAGTCTTATCTGTATGTTAAATTCAAAATTACAAAAGCAGATGGTACTGACTTAGATGCAGATTCTAGTGTTGCCCCAACAAACAATTTTCTTCACAGTATGTTTAGCAGTGTTGATCTGTATTTAAACAATAAATTGGTTAGCAGTAATTTGGACACATACCCGTACAGAGCATATATTGAAAATCTTCTGTCATACAATACTGATAGTAAAGTCACTCATCTAAGGGCTAGTGAGCTTTGGATTAAAGACACTGGTGGAAAATTCGATGCATTAGCTCATGATGGTGACAACGCTGGATTAAAAAAAAGAATTGAAGAAATAGCAGAAAGCAAAACCACAGAGTTGTGTGGACGAATTCATCTTGATATGTTTCATCAAGAGAAATATTTACCAAATGGTATTGAAATGCGATTAAAGCTCAATAGATCTTCTTCAACCTTCTGTCTTACAGGTAATGCCGGGGCACCACAATCAAAAGTTGTGTTTGAAACAGTTAGTTTCAATGTAAGAAATGTCGAAATACTACCAGTCATTGCAAATGATCTAAATCAAGTCATTGCACAGCAAAACATGAAAATACCAATTCGTAGAGTTGAAGTTAAAACGTTTACAGTCGGAACTGGTCTTCAGTCTAAAGTTGAAGATCATTTGTTCCAAGGACAATTACCAAAACGTATTTTCATTGGTATGGTACGAAATGATGCTTTAAATGGGCTTTTTACACGAAATCCATTCCATTTTCAACACTTTAATCTGTGTAAACTAAATGTTTCATGTAACGGTCATAGTATTCATAACAGACCATTTGAACCTGATTTCGAACATGGCCTTTTTCTTAAGTCATACCTGTCGCTACACCAGGCTGCCTCGGCTATTGGCGCTAATAAATCATTTGACATAACTAAAGCTGAGTTCGAAGCTGGCTATGCATTGTGGGGGTATGATCTGACAGCAGATCAAGGCAGTGAAGAAGGACAGCTACATCCTATAAAAACAGGGAGCCTCAGAATTGAACTTCAGTTTGGTACGGCACTTCTAAGAGTCATCAACGTTATTGTCTTTGCTGAATTCGATAATCAGATAGAAATCAACGGCTTAAGAGAAATCATCACAGATTACTGAAAAAAGAAATCATCACAGATTACTGGAAAAAAGAAATCATGGCCGGTCATGAATTGGCGATTCTACTTAGAGATGAAGCTTTCAAAGTGAAATATTCTTCAGCCGCTGTCAGTGAAAAAAGGAGAAAGGACATTTACAATTCTCTTGAAAAAATCATAATAGATGAATTACAGACACTTATCGCTGAAGAAGTACATAACAATTGTCATGGGTGTCTCATAGATCATCCAAGTCAAATGCAACATCAACTTTGCCTCTTCATGGACAGACATGATCATACAGATATGTTCGTTGCCACAGCAATGCAAAAGATTAATCCAAACAAGATCATGGAGAAATGGTATCCTGTAATAGAAGAAATGGCATTGAAAGACTCAGAAATTGTAGTAGCCTACAAAATGTGGTTGAATATTAAACAGAATGTTATCAATGGGTTTCCTGATTTATGGATTGAACAGTGGGGTGAGAAAGTCAAACAGGCCTGGGGAAAGTAATGCATACTCATGAAATACAATACATACTGGATCATGGAACTTGGATAAAAAACCTTCATGCACAAGTTTGTGCTAAAGATCAATTACCAAAACAAAAACCAGACAGTGTACAAGCTTACATTGTCAATACAGACTCATCTGACAGATCTGGTGAACATTGGATAGCAGTGATCTTTAACAGAAATGGAGAATCAACATACTTCGATTCATATGGATTACCACCACTCGACACAGAAATTATGAGCTTTATCCACAATAACTCATCATCATGGACATACAACAAACAAGTTATTCAAAGTTTGTTCGGTGTAGTGTGTGGATATTACTGTATATTTGTACTGAATGCAGTAGCGAGAGGAAACAATCTACAGAAATGTCTACAACAAACATTTAGGACAACCGAACATCACAGAAACGATCGAAATGTAACCATTTGGTTCAAACAGATTTATGGAAAAACAATACATGAAAAGACTTTAAAAACTTTATTGTAAAATTTATTGTAAAAACTGTATTGTAAATATGTTGTTCACTGTTCATAGTTCATAGTTCATAGTTCAATAAAAAGTTCATTTAATCATAAATCTTTGTGTTTTTTTTTGATATTCCTAAAAACAATCCATAATATGGCATAGCTTACCAGAAAAAAATTGAAAACATGTATTTACACTAGGTTGTACCCCCAAACTTTTCATTGGATGACGTTCGATGCATTTCATTGGTCAAGCTTAATTCTGAGTCAAAAGTAGGTCAATCCGACCTATCGGTATAAATAGCAGAACGTCATTTCATTCCATACACTCCTCGATATCAGCATGGAATTACACAGAGAACTCAGGAATGTTGCAGATGATCTCAGAAATATTCGTCAACGACTCATCAATATTCATCGTCAACTCATAGAAGGACAACCCAGAGAGAATGTTACGCTTCAACACCAACAACCAGATGTGGTGTATTTAGGCATTGAAATGAAAAGAAGAGTTCATTGGGATGGAGAGGGAAAATTGACAGTAACTAAAAGAAGGAGAAACAAGTTCTGTCCAATTTGCAGAGCAAACTTTGGCTGTTGTCATCTGTGAAAACAAAACGGCCCTTTTTAGGGCCACACCACATACTTAGAAAGTTCAACTTTTTCAAATTTGTCATTGAAAAACGACTAAGTCAAACATCAGAAAAGACCTAAAAACGACTAAGTCCACGGTCTATCCTATCAAGGAGGGTAGACCGGCCCGGTCTGCCCTCCAGATTGAAAAACGACTAAGTCCAACTTTTTCCAAAGGAGGGTAGACCGGGGTCAGCCGTAAAATAACAGAGTTATCTAAATGACCCCGTTCCCCTTCATACCTTTTTCCCCGCTGACCCGGTCTACCCTCCTTTGGAGACGAATTTCCTTCCAAAGGAGGGTAGACCGGGTCAGCCGCAAAATAACAGAGTTATCTAAATGACCCCGTTCCCCTTCATACCTTTACTCTTTAAATCCCTTTTAAAAGGAGGGTAGACCGGGTCATGACCCGGTCTACCCTCCTTTGGAGATGAAATACCCTCCAAAGGAGGGTAGACCGGGTCATTTGCAAAATGACCCGGTCTACCCTCCCTTACTACTTACCAATACGATAATTGAGTAATTGAGATCGGCGCTGGAAAATGGTACAAGTTGGCATTTCTGAAAAATGTTAGTTCAGATCAGTCCGTCTTATGCGTATCTACGCAAGTTGACAGATACAGTTTTTCATGGCTACTTGAAAGTAAGAACAGTATGTGTCTATTTCCATACGTTAGAACATTAGGGGTAGAAAATATTAATTTCTCAGAAAAAAAAGTGTTGCAAGCTATAAAATATATAAATAATTTTTAAACATTTACTAGAATAAATACACCAATCTACTCTTTTAGCGAAAATAAATATATGCTGAGTCAGATTTCTAAGAAAAGAGAAATAAGTTGAAATTTGAGGGTTTTCAGGTTATGTGATTTTTTTTAGAGGCATGTGTGTAATTACTAAACATCCAATATTACCATGAAATTGTTAATTCTTCTCAAATTATTTCTTTATAGTGTTATAATTGTGCATTGCATTATAAACATTACTATTGTAAATTCTTCTAGAAAAATATCTCTGTATGTACTTAATTTGGGTTATTTATTTCTTAATTTGCTGTATTGTTTGTTGTTTTATGAAATAACAAATATTGTATTGTATTGCAAACTTCATATTTAGTCTTGATTGACCCTTGTATGGGAAGCATTCGTCGTTAACGACAGAATTATCTCGACTTGACAATTATTTGTAAGTACTAACTACGTCACTGAAATGTTACACACGGCGACGATACGTGTGTAGTCTTTCACAAATAGGAACAAGCTACAAATGCGCCGTCCCGCGTGACAACCTACATTGTGGACTCTGCGTAAAGTATCAAACCGGATCAGCCTAAGTATGCCGCGCAGGCTAACCCGCACAGACACTTTTCGCCTCCTGTGGATTTTCTGTTTCAGGAATCACTACCCCATCTATCCCCCCCTTAGACGGAATGTGTCGGCCGGATCAGTCTGCGCGGACAGCGCAGGCTGATCTGGTCGATACATTACGCAGATATATTGATATGAGCCGTTCCGCGAGAAAACCAACATTGTGGACTCTGCGTAAAGTATCGACCCGGATCAGCCTAGGTATGCCGCGCAGGCTAACCAGCACAGACACTTTTCGCCTTCTGTAGATTTTCTGTTTCAGGAATCATTACTCTATACCTATATCCCACTGATACAGAATGTGTCGGTCCGGATTAGCCTGCGCGGACTGCGCAGGCTGATCTGGATCGATACATACGCAGAGGCCATAATGTTGGTTTTCTCGCGGGACGGGTCATATTAACCCCTACTACAGACAACTTTAAATTCATACATGCAAATGTATTTGAAGTATAATAAGTGAATACCATTGTAAGCAATTGTTAGCAATATCTCTAAACCACACGGTGGATTGATCCTACCAGGATTGACAAGTGTCAAATTTCCCGGGCTAACGGCTCTATGATATCCTACCAGGGTTGCCCAATTTCAAATCCCAACGACCATGATGATGCAATTCTTCCAGTGAAATTTCGCTGGCTAGCAACTCAATGAAGTCCATCCGGGTTGCCCTATATGAAACCCTATATGAAACCCCGCATGTTAACCACTCGATGGATTATATCGAATCTCGCAGCCTCGGGGGATCCTACCGGAGTCGTAAAGTGTAAAATCCCAGGGTCTCACATGGTGGATCCAACATAACTCATAATATTTATTTAAAGTGTCAAAGTAAATATTTCGTATATATGGCGTTTAAACAATGGTTTACATTTACACATTTTTAGCGAAATATTTTCTTGAGAAAGTAGAATCGTAAGTGCGTTTTCTTGAAAAGTAGCGATACCGAAATGCTGTTGAAAACGACATTTACCCCCACACATGATTCACAATAAATGGGAAAGAATCGGTCTTGCCGGATACATTTAAGAAATAATATACAAAGTTCAACTCACCTTCACTAAATAAATGTAATTACTGTATTGCACATGGTCGTTTATATAGCCAGCATGTTCTAACTTTCTTAAAGGTGTAGACTCTACAGAAACCTATTCTGTCAGTCCTAAATAGGGTCAAACTTGATAGAGTCATATATAAATGTTGTATCATTTAAATAATGTATATATATATTAATAAAACTTAACAGTAACTAAGGCTGCATTGTCAACATTTCACTCATGCATTTATGTGGACCCATGTCAGATTTAAGTAAAGTAAAATTGTTATTATGTTGAGATGAATTGGTTTATGTAGTTTTTAGCAATTGCATATTTAAATGAAATAAAATACGCATTCTATTTTGTTCAGTTAGCTTATCAACAAACCTTATTTCTAAATTATTGAATTCAAATTTATTTTCCCAGATGGCATACATTTATCACTGAAAAGAATAAAGATTTAAAACAATTCAATGAACACTGGGTTTGGGGAATGTCATGTTTTTTTTTTTATAAAACAAATAAGAAATTGTGCTTTTAAAATTGACACACATTTTTAGCAAACTGTCAGAACGCAAGTCATTTTGGTTACTGTGCGCCCAAAGTCAAGCTTTACAATAACCTCTTAATTTAAACTTGGAATTTTTAATTAGAGTTTTAACGCCGTTCTCAGCATTAGTTCAGATTTACCACGGTAATGGGGATGGAATCCAGGATGTCCCCTTCCAAATTACCGGCTTACTACCGGGCAAAGGCGGATTCGCTTCATCACATATACATACACATAGCCTGTAAATATGTGTTCACATATTCATTACAGTTTGCTAGAGACACGCAATCATTTCAGGTCAAAAACTTGATTTTCCTTCTGACTATTTTGCTACTTCAGCACCTTTTATACATATATTCAAGCAGTATGTAATGAACAGTGTCGTATCTTCAGCACCTTTAATACATACATTCAAGCATTATGCAATAGACAATGTCCTATCTTCAGCACCTTTAATAAAATATTCAAGCATTATGCATTGGTCAGTGCCCTTTCTTTTAGCACTTGTCAATTGAAATACACTTTAGGGCCGAGTCTTATTCCAGAAAATAACTCAAATTTATAAAACAGACAGAACTCACTGAGGCAAACTTTAACTTGATATAACTTATAAAATGCCTGTTCATTGACTATATAGAAACTATAATAATTTTCTTGAAACCCGCGGCTTGCCTGTATATTGACTATTGCAGATAAAAGTGTAGCCAAGGCTCAATACGTAAAGGAGAATTATACATTAACTAGCGGTTTCCGAGTTATATAAGAAATACTCGTGATTACGGCCAGGTCATTTGGAAGGCATCGCTGATATCGTATAACCGTTTAATGCATACGCATGTAAAATCGAGCCTTGTTTAAAACCCTTTCCCTCATACGACACTTCTGCAGCAAACGACTTTGAACGTATTTTGTCAAAAAATGGAAAGTCTCTATAATTGAATGGATAACCTATGACTAAAAGTGGAAAACATTGTGACAAAAGGAGAAATTGCACGTTTTGTGCAATTTCTTCTTTTTTCACTATGTTTTCAAAAAGCTGTCGTCAGAAAGCGTCTATATGAGGGAAAGGGTTAAATTATCATTGAAATGAATGCATATTAGCGAGTGCATGAGAAAATTGACTTTTATGAACGGTGTAGGTCGACGGTGTGCATCCGCATAGTTAGTCTGGTTCCCTGCGTACTGTATTACAGCGAACTGCGCATGCGCTTAATCTCTAATCTACTCGACTAGAACGACCCCCACTATTTGACGGGTAACACGAGATCCAAGATGGCGACGGCTGATACACAGAATGTCGCCATTTTGTAAACAACACAGGACTGGGGTTGGTTACTCGTGTCGTGTACTGCGCATGTCCAGATTTTCTACTCGAGTTACTCGATTGCAAAAGCCGAAAAAGCTCATAGTGATAGGGGCAGGTAATCCAGACTACCGCATAGTCTGATAATCAATATATGCACTAATCACATATTACTTACACAAGCTAGTTAGAAGATTCTTTCAACTTGTGCAGATTATGATTGGAATGAACAGGTTGAAAAGATAATCTTAATTTGAACTGTTCAGAAATCCAAACTTGTACCTGTTATCTTGCCTTATTACATCCAAACTTGTACCTTTTCTCATGCCTTATTACATCCAAACTTGTACCTTTTCTCATGCCTTATTATATCCAAGCTTGTACCTTTTCTCATGCCTTATAACATCCAAACTTGTACATTTTCTCATGCCGTATTACATCCAAACTTGTACCTTTTCTCATGCCTTATTACATCCAAACTTGTACATTTTCTCATGCCTTATTACATCCAAACTTGTACCTTTTCTCATGCCTTCTTACGTCTATGTTTAAGTTTAAGTTTATTATTTCCCGCCAAAAGCGTGAGGTTTATGAGCTTTGCATTGTCCGTCTACCCGATGCATGATTAAATGGATTGGATTAAAACTATATGGAAATGTTAACCACCATAGGGAAATGTCAGACGACAAGTGTTACTAAGATTGCCTAAAAGGCACGAGAGTTATTGGAATCCGCAAATAGGCGGCTTCCTGTAGGAATGCTTAGAAATTTAGCACACTGAGATATTTAGAGCTGCCAGTGTGACCACATATCGGGATTTCTCTTTGTCCTTACTAAGTATATTAATTTAAGGTAAATGACTTTTAAAACATCCCTTTCACACTCGGTATACATATGTGAGTTTTACACACACAAAAAAAAGACAAAGGCCGGTATATTAATTTAATGTATGTACATTTTTATATAAGCGAAATTCATACTGTGTCATGTCTAAACAGTAAAATAGGGAACTATCTAATGAGTTGGTTACCTTCCTCATACGCTTAATTATTTCAAAAGTATCTCAAACCGGGAACCAAACAAAGGCGCCCTAAATGTAGTCTTGTTCCTTACATCCTATGATATATTACTCAGTAATAAGAGGAAGAAGCCACGGCCCGTTATTCACTATACTTTTCAATTAAGATTTTTGACTAAATCTAAATCTTAATCTTAATATTTAGTCCACTTTTTGGATTCTCGGCGATTCAGATTTAGTCCGTATTCACCAACGCGTTTTATACCGATCTCAATTTAGTCCAGTTTGTTAATGTCGTAAGCGGCCGAATAAAGTTAGGAGCTAAAATAAAAAGACAGTAACATTCATCCATAGTCTATTTAAAGATTTTCATTTTTATCGTAATTTTACATAAATGTTTCTTTTGCTTTGTTTTTATGCATTTTGATTCTCGCATATATCGCTGAAAGTTTCGTCTATGATGCACAAAGTTAACTTTGAGTACAATTGACATCGCAAAATGCAGGCACGAAAAGATTTAAACCACAGAAATATCTGTTTCAAGATAAATTTCGTTGTTTTTCATTGTTGCAGTGTCACATTCATTTATATCGCGGTAAACACGATTTCTGTGTGTATTTTGCCTAGCCGACAACATGTTTTACCACGGATGCGATGTGGACATCCAGAAAACTTAAGTGAAATGAAATATTCTGGTTCTTACAAACACAATGTGATCGGATTAACTAAACTGTATTTAACTTATCACTGTAAATGTAGCATTTCAACTCTTATATCAACTGGTAAATCTTAGGTCATGATTTTACAGTTTGAAAAGTAAATTCAAGTAAATTTGCATGCACTGGTTTAACGTTTTGAAACAAATTGAAACTAGTTCCTATGTTAAGCCTTTTCCACAAATATGAAGCACAAAAGGTAAAAATTGGAACATCTTGCTAAATGAAGGTATGATTTATGAACATAAAATAGAAAACATTGTAGCAAAAGGATGAATTCCTCGTGAGTAATTTCTCCTTTTGTCACAATGTTTTCAAAAGTCGTCTGCTGCGGCAGCTTTAAAATGCATATGTTTTAAGGAAATGGTTACATATTGACTTTACCCACTCATTGAAAAACTTACCAGTGTAAGATTGGCCGCTTTAAGATTAATGTTGACTGTACGAACATTGTAGACGTGACCACATTTTCGCTCTTGTCAGTCTTTCAGATTACGTGAACATTGAAATACATTTCCTTGACTTTCTGAATGCTAATCACGACACGAGTTCACATCAGTTTCGTCCACTCGAGAGTGTTCGTTTGTAATCCGACAGCTTTGATTTTCAATTGCTCCATTTGCCACAATAATTTAAACTCTTTTCAATTATCTTTCTATCATTTATAGAGATTTTCTATGTTTTGCACTTGATGATTTCAAAGTCTGTCAGGGTTAACATCACTGAAATCATTGTGGAAAAAGGAGAAATTGCTCATAATGAGCAATATCTGCATTTGCCACAATAATTTCCACACTTTTCAATTATCATACGATCAGTTATAGAGATTTTTTATATTTTGTACTTGATAATTTCAAAGTCGTCTGCTGCAGATTTATTTTATGTGGGAAATGGTTAAAACATGATCCACTATCATGACTGACCGATACAAACCAAACACAGATTTTCTGTGTGTCAGCATTATTTGATAAAACATTATCATAACAGGGCGTGTGTTCAATACAAATAGTTGATTGTTTTTGGTACAAATTGAAATTGATCATAACCTCTTGTCCATTTATCTTTAGTATTATATGTCACTTTTCATGATCAGTTTATTTCTAAATCATCTCATTCACTTAAAACACAGACCCTGCCAGGTGAAATATCCTACATAAAACTTATATCTTCAAAAACTGATACTGACTACAGTTTAAATTGTTCTAATGTTTGTGGATTTAATGTTCTTTTTTCTTATTTCGTAATGTGAAACGAAATATTGCGGCTTCTCTCTGATGCTTTGCGTCAAACATTCGTCTTGTAGTTAGTTGAACTTATATTGTATATGTACTGTATATAATGGTGTATATCACAAATACCTTGCGAACAGGCCAAATTGATCATCCAGTATTCATGAAATTTCATCTGAACTTTCATCTTCATCACATTTCGGTTTAGTTCTTAAAAGGGTAAAAGTTGAGGGTAAGAAACTAGGCCACGATGTCCAATTTTAGAAAACACTTATGAATACTCTAAAAGCTGCATCTTTCATCAAATTAGCATATAGGTTCTGAAAAACATTCATCCCATCACATCCAGGTCAGATTCAAAACGTGTTCATATGGGGTCACTTGGTCCCATTTTAGAAACATCATGTGAAATACAAAGGTGATCCAAGCGTTCTGTTACATTTTCTTTTGGCGGAGGTTTTCAATTCAACGAATTAACTTGTTTTAATTCTCTTCATTTGAGCAACAACAGAATTACAGAATTACACAAATATTAAAAATTAAATTGTTAACACAAACCAGAAACGATAAACAACATGAAATCCAATGCATACATATATAAATATACACACACACATACGGAAAAAAAGAAAGAAATCACGTGAAAAATACAGTGGCGGAAAAAACGGGGGGGGGGGGGGCCTTAGGGTTCGTGCGTCATAAAATTAATGGTAAACAAAGAAAAAGCGTGGCAAATGTAGTGGCGGATTTAGCGGGGGCCCATAGGGCCCGTGCCCGACTCCCTCCACCCCACGAAAGAAGTCACGTGAAATATACAGTGGCGGATTAACCGGGAGGCCGTAGTGCGTCGAAAAATCCAACCTTCCAGCAGCCCCCAGGCCGTCAGCACTGCAGTACTTTTTTTAAATAGGTTTCAGACTAAGGCCACCACAATCTTATCTGGTAAGAAAATAATTAATTAGAAGTAATACGGAACTATCTCTTTGCTTTTGTATGAACTTTGATGAATATCTTTTATTCATTTACTATTTGTCCTATTTTTATTTCTTCTTCTTTCTAAATCAAGAATTCTTTCAACTATTTCTGGGTGACCTACTTTAATTACTTTTGCCTCTTAAACTTGTACAGGGCAGCAGATGCTCACTGGTAATCCATTTGGAATACAATGGAGATAGATGCCTGTCTTCCGAAAGACAGTTTGAATGTTCATGGGCGTTAAGGCCTTCAAACACTCTACATGAAATGGCACGTATTTCATAGCTTTGTGATCTTCAGCTCCATAGTGTGCTTATTCACTGTAATGGTCCTAATATGGTAACAATCAGGCGCTGCAGCAGATGTGATATGTGAGCAGGAAACACAAGTAAAACAATGCATTGTTCTAGACAAAGACATCTTTATTTCAAATCATTAATGTCTCCGGCCCATAACATAACACGTAATTTTTGTCATTCCAGTCGTCTTACTAAATTCAACCATGTCCAACACCTTATTTTATTAACAGTACCTTAATTTATGTTTTGTTCAGTTCTATTAACGAAGGAGGCGACACAGGACCTATGAGCGGTTGGACTAGTATGACATAATTGAAAAGAAAACACAAGAATAGGTTGAGTGAAAATTGGCATTTTAATTGTAAATGCCAAATAAAAAATTCCAAATAAGAGTGGAAATGGGCAATAAATGTAGTCCAAGTACGTCGCCCAGATTCAACAAGTTGTAATTACACGTCGTAACATTATTTGCAGCATCTTTTGTTTTCCATCCGTATATATTTAACCAGAACTTATTACAGTATGCCTTATATGTTATGCATATTGGTAATCGGCAATATTCAACTAATGCAAGAGAGTCGTATTTGTTGTGAGATAGGTAACACATATGTTAACAACACTGAATATGAGCGTTTACAATCATTACAATGCATTACTATCCCGAAATGTATGACCCTTATCAATAAATGGGTTTGACAAATGGTATTTCTGTACTAATACAATAACAATAACATATTATTTATGACTAGAGTAATGTTAAATATGCAAAAAGGTAATATTAATCGCATCAATTTGACAATCTGGAGTTAAGAACATGTACGAAGATTTCCTCATAGAGTCGATAAATGAGTTTCCTCGAAAACAATTTGGATAAATCATAGAAGCATTCCTCGTGAAGTGGTGTAGTTGTATTATGACTCAAGTTATTTGGCAAATCGGCGCAATCGAGAATTTGATTAAACAGCTTGTGCAGAAGTTGTCTCAATATAATTAAGACCATCGCCACCTGGTGATTTGAAATATTTAAGATTAAACACTGTTAGAAATATCGTCCTCTATTTGAGGTGCATTAATCTCTCACAATTACACACATGTCTGGTTGCTTGACATTTGTATTGGCTGTGTGCTAGTAAAATGTGGTCTTACAAAAGGAAGAACGTGATACTTCAAATATTACTTTAAAACCTTACTATTGGAACAAGATGTCTCTTACATTCTCCTATTAACCTGGTTCTAGGCCCTTTCATGAGATTGGGAATTCATTGCGTTCCTTTTTAAAAATCAAAGAGTTGTTTGAAAGTGTTATTCCCTTTCGGATTTTCTGCAACCAAATTTAGTTGTTATCGTCGATGATGGTGATGCTAATTGCTTGGTTTTTAGCAAGGGGCTCGTCAGAGCCAGTTGCTATAGTAGGCGAATTCCGAAGACACTCATCTAAATCTAGACAGGAATCAGTCCCTATTGTTAAATGTGTAAACAAGGAGGAAGAACTAGTAAAGATTTTCAATTTTCAATTAAAGGTAATACACTAGATACGGTCGATTCATTCACTTACTTAGGAATAGTATTTTCACCAGTGGGGTATTTTAATCAAACCTTTGAAACACTTGCCGGTCTGGCTATGAAAGCACATTATATACTTAAATCTTATCTTGTAAAATTACCTGGAGTATCTGTTAAACATAAACTTGATCTATTGGATAAACTTGTTCTGCCAATTTTTAAACAGATCGAAGGTTTGGGGATAAACCGACAGTTTAAAACTAGAAAGGATATGTTTAAACTTTTGCAAGAATTGTTTAGGTGTACGATACCAACCTCAAAACGATTTCATATATGGTGAACTCAGAATAAAAGATCGATTAATGTTATCATAGTTGATAATGACTATAAAACATACATAATAGCTAGAAATAAGTGTAAAGCCTTATGCAAGAAAAAACAATTAAACTATGAAAAGCAACAAAGACTAATTCAAAGTAGGACAAATCCAAAGAAATTTTGGAATCTTGTTAAGTGTAATCATTCAATGATATTAAAACCTCATGAAATAATGCCAGTTGATCTCTCAACAATGTATAACCACTTTAGTACGCTCCTGTATGATAGTAGTGCACAACCACTTCAATTTGAAAACAACAGACATGAAGCAAATCAAGATTGCAATGATTTAAATAAAGAAATAAGTATTTTAGAAATTGAAAACGTCATAAATAACTTATCAAATGGAAAATCAGCTGGAATTGATGGCATTGGTGCAGAATTTTATAAACATACTATTACCGACATTCTACCAATTTTTCATAAACTATTCAATAATATACTTATAACGGGTGTATTCCCTAACTCATGGTCACAATCAATTATATGCCCAATCTTCAAATCGGGAAGTAAGAATAACCCAAGTAATTATCGAGGCATATCGATTACTACAACAATGTATAAAATATTTTCAAGCATCATTAACAATAGATTATATCATTGGGCGGAAGAACATCATAAGATTGACGAAGCTCAATCTGGGTTTAGAAGAAATTATTCAACAGCTGATAACATTTATTCATTACAGACAGTTATACAAAAATACTTATCAAAAAAAGGAGGCCGATTTTATTGTCTTTACGTTGATTTTCGCAAAGCATTCGATAAAATAAACCATTACAAGTTGTTTGAATGTCTTAGAAATATAGGTATACACGGACACTTTTTTAATGTGTTATTAGCAATGTATTCAAATATTACTTCCTGTGTCAAAACTAACGCCGGTATAACCGAGTTTTTCAAATGTAATATAGGGACTAGACAAGGAGACACAAGTAGCACAACAATTTTCTCACTCTTTATCAACCAACTCTGTACAAGGTTAAGAGAGGGTAATATCAACGGTATATTTGTTACAGAAAATATTCCCGATATCATCTGTTTAATGTTTGCAGATGATATTGCCAACTGCTCAGATACTGTCGTTAATTTACAGAAACAACTTAATGTTATAAACCAATTCTGCATTGACACAGGTATGGAAATTAATCTTGAAAAGACAGAAATCATTGTTTTCAGAAATGGTGGCCCACTAAGAAATAATGAAAAATGGTTTTTGGGTGAAGAACAAATCAGAATATTATCACATTACAAATATTTGGGTTTGATCTTCACCCCTATGCTGTCATGGTTTTCAGCTCAACAAAAGCTCGCAGCTCAAGCCAGGAAAGCTACTTTTTCTAATTATAAATATCAGAGAGCATTTGGTTATTTTCCTTGTAAAGATCTTTTTAAGTTGTTTGACTCGATGATAAAACCAATATTGTGCTACGGAGCGCAAGTATGGGGCCATACATATGCAGAAGTCGTAGAATCTGTCCACTTTGATTTTTGTAAAAGATATCTAAAACTAAATAGTAAAACAAATAACATGGTAGCATTGGGAGAATGTGGTAGATATCCTATTTATATTGATTATTATTCTTACTGTATCAAATATTGGTGTCGTTTGTTAATAATGCCAAATACCAGATATCCTCGAAATTGTTATTTAATGCAAAAATCCTTGGATGATGTTGGACGAAGAACCTGGAGTACTTACGTCAAAAACTTACTTTTTCTCTATGGTTTTGGCTATGTTTGGATTGCACAGGACGTTGGAAACGCCAACCATTTTGTCAAATGTTTTAAACAGCGCTTGATAGACTGTTTCAAACAAAATTGGCATGTACAAATCAACGCATCTGGTCGTTGCCATCATTACAAACACTATAAATCTCTACTAAATACTGAAAGATATCTGTTGATTGACATCCCATTCAAATATAGAATAGCTCTTGCACAAATTTGGCATCGAAACTGGTCGTCACAATAATATTCATCGTGAACTAAGGATATGCATTTACTGTTTTCAAAAGTTAAAGAAAAACATTATTGAATGTGAATTTCATGTGTTATTTCAATGCCAAAAGTTTGATCAATTAAGAACTGTATTTTTATTTGATTGGTATGTAGGTGACACCAACATTGATGATTTTTATACATTGCTTCAAAACAACAATCCTGATATCATAAAAAAACTTTCATATTTCATATATATGTTAATGAAAACATGATAAGGACATCATTCTCAGTTATATACTATTTGTTAAATATAATGCTTCGTACTATGGGCCGGTGGCCTAATTACTTTCAATAAAATATTTGTCATTGTCATTGTCATTGTCATAAACAAAATGTATACGTGAACATCAAATAATGATCCGAAATAACTTTGAAGTTTCCTGAATTTGGTAGAGCTAAAAAATAGCTTATACCAAATAAAGAAAATGTAACCTTTAACTTGAAGGAGTTTAAGAGAGTGTAATTTAACAATTGTTGAAAGATATATCTTATTCTAAATTCATACTGTCAATCACCTACATATATTACTTCAGAAATCATCTTATTTAGACGATCTGAAGCTTATAGTATGTGAGTAATGGTTATTCAGGAATATATAAAACTGTTAGGCACTATCAATTAACGATAAATAACATATATTTAAGCAATATGCAATCTGTATTAGAAAGAAGTATGTATACATGTACATGTATTTTTCGAACTATGTTGTCGCAATTTTTACATATCATAACATATTTAATACATACTCATTTCGAAATATTAAAGCGTTTGTGACAAAATTGCATAATTTTACAATAGTAGATCTCTAATTGCAATTTATTAGTCCAACAAACTTATACACGCTTGGTCTATTATAAAAAATAAGGTTTTATATACGTGTTTCTTATTTCTTTGTAAGCTTCGCATTGTATAACAAAATGAAATTCATTTTCTATAACATCATAGCTTTAACACGGACATTTTCTTTCTGATCTAGGTACTTTATTACTTCCATGTCTACCAGTTTCTATTTTAAGCATGAATTTATCAAGGTGTTGGTGAAAACAGCATACTTCTTAATTGTTTAAAGCAAAGACTAAATGAGGTTTTAATTCAAAATTGGCATAAAAACATCAATCAATCGTCAAGAGCAAAAAGTTATGTTTCATACTCAAGTCAGTTTTGATAACAACCTTATCTTAATAACATTAACATAGATAAGTTTAGAATTTGTTTTAACTAGATTGAGACTTTCGGCGCATAGATTAGAAACAGGTAGATGGCGAAGTCAACAATTCCAATAAATGATAGAAAATGTAAAATCTGTTTGAACACAATCAAAGATGAGTTTCATTTTGTTTTAGAATGTCCACTGAATCAAGAATTAAGTAAGATATTCATAAAGAAGCAGTACTGGAAGAGACCAAATATTTTGAAATGTATTGATCTTATGATATCTGGTAGTCCTAAATTAATTAAGAATGTGTCTATATTTGTCATTAAATCATTTGAATTCATACTTTCTTTTTCTTTCATTTAAAATTACAGTGGGTTCATACGCTGGCTATGTTGAAAAAAATAATATATGTAAGTTAATATTTGTAATGTTTGTATTACCTATGTTAACATGTACATTGTTAAATACTGCATATTCATGGGTATACTGTCCACTGTATTTCTTAATAAACTTGGAAAACTTGTTGTAAACGCTAGGATTTGGATATTTTTTCAGGCTAAATAACCACGCTCATTTATAAGTATAAAGTTAAGTATTGACTTTCTATGGATTATTGAAACCATCTCATGTATCTCGTAAACGAGCTTCAGAATAAAATGTTTGACTTTAATTATCGCGTAGCCGTGAATTTGTTTTAACGGGGAGGCAGGAAATGGCAGAAAAAAAAAAAATATGAAATACATTTGATTGCTTGGGGTTTAGCGCCGTTTCGAACAGTGCTGAATTGTCCGTCGTGCGTCCGTGCGTCAATTTTTTACTTCAAACGACTTCTCCTCCCTAACCACTTGGCCAATTGAGATGGAACTTTATAGGTAGCATCCTTTCAATGTCCTCTACTACTTCAATTGTTTTGGATTCATGCAAAATTCTGGTTTCCATGGCAACCGAATGAAAACTCTTTAAAGAAAGCTTTAATTTTCAAATAATTTTGTAGAAATATTCCTTGAATGACCCTCTATCAGATTCCTTCAAGCCATATTGATTGGTCAAAAAACATGGCCCCCAGGGGCCGGGGCTATTTTGCCTTAAATGGCTATAGTGAAAACTTAAAAATCTTCTCCTCCAAAAGTATGTGGCAGATTTTCAAATATTTCTTTAGAAATGTTTCTTGGGTGAACTTGTATCAGATTTCTTCAAGCTATGTTGATTGGTCGAACATTTTCAATTTCTCCTTTAGAAATGTTCCTTGTTTGGCTCTTTATCAGATTCAACCAAGCCATGTTGATTGGTCTTAAAATAAGGCTGCCAGGGTGGCGGGGGATGGGGAGGGGGGGGGGGGGTTGCTGTTAGCCTTATATTGGCTGAGATTCCTTCAACGTGGCCATCAGGGGGTGGGGCTGTTTGGAGATTTAATTCTTTCCTAATGGCAGTAGAGCGATACTGGCCCCATTGGGCCTCTCGTTTTCGTTATATCATGGCAGCCAGTTCACCTACCCATGTTTTGCCAGCTTTCTAACATCAGTCTTTCGAAGCAACTGGCTGTTTTTCCACATAGACTGTTAGCACACTTGGTGAACGACGAACGTTGCGTGTCGCATTGATTTTTGAAAGAAAGTTGACATAGTTGGGGATTCTAACTCACAACACCTGGATTGACAGCGCGCGTCACTACCGACTAAGTTACCGGGGACTCGACAAAAAGAAACATTGAACGACAATGTATGATACAATCCAAGGTTTCGTGGACTTTCCATACAAAAATTGCACAGTATTCATTTTGTTCTGCTTTAATCAATATATTATATGATGAGTGAACCTTCTTGCAGATGCATTTACAGCAGTCGATTTTTGAGAATCAATTTGACCATTCCCCAATGTTGCGAGTTGTATTCAATGGTTATACCATCATTTATAGAGATTTTGCAGATTTTTGCAAGGTCGTCTCAAACAGATGTGTTGTGTGTAGGAAAGTGGTAAAATAACTCTGCTCAAATTAATATTTTGTTGCAATTCATCGAAGTTTCCATGTCACAACACCCGCAAAATAACTAACGTCAACATGTTTATCTTACGCTGAGTGTAATTCTTACAGATTAATTAATTAATGTGAACATACTTGTCCTCGTATTTATTTCTCTCTATTATGCAGTCGCGTTTTGGCCAATCTACAGCAAATGACTTTTCAAAATATTTTGATAAAAGGATATATTGCTCATATAATGGGTAAGCTTCCACCAACGTCGAAAACGCAACGTCACTGAGTGTATTACCCATCGGATTAAACAAGATAGATATTACAGTACTTGTATTTGCATCGTTTTACCATTTAAAAATCATTTTTGTTATCTCAATTTTACATATCCGAACGTCAGTACAATCTGTGTGTTGACATATTGGTACACTATCTACGGACATATTTGTTTCTAAAACGAAATGAATATGAAATGCTCACTGCATCTCCACATTTCTCCCATGCACGAGTTGCTTTGTATATTTCTTTATGTCGGTTAGCCAAAGCCCAATTGCACTTTCGTATATTTATTATGTAGGCGATCAGTAAGACATTTACTTCTTCGCCATCTGGTTACGTTGAAACCTAAGTTAATAAGTCATACTGAGCTGCTTTAAAAAACAAATAAAATGCATTTTACAAGTTTAAATTGAACCAAATCAAAATAAAAACCATAATTTGTGGACTTGAACCCTTTCCAACATGCAGAGGCATTCTGGTTCTGGAACTGCAGACGACTTCTGAGAATAGTTTGTGAAAAGAGAACAATTGTTCAATGACAAGAAATCATCCCTATTGACACAGTGTTTTCAACTCTATTGCTGCAAACTGTGTTTAAAGCGCTAAGAGCTATAATAGTAATATCAGTACCACGCGAAAACCAACATTATGACCTCCGCGCAGGCTAATCCGGGCCGATAAATTCCGTTTCAGGGGTATAGAGTTATGATTCCTGTAACAGAAAATATATGGGAGGCGAAACGTGTCTATCCGGGGGCATGCTTAGGCTTTACGCAGAGTCGACAATGTTGGTTTTCTCGCGGGACGGCTCATAAGATGTCGAGAGTATCCGCGTCTGGTATTGTTTGGCTAAGTCTTAATGTCATTCAAATACGCGATTAATATGTAGGGAAAAGTCATTAAAACCTAATGTGATAAGAATTTCCTTTGAAAAATTTCAAAAAAATAACTTTAATAAGCATTTAAAATCCGGGCTCAAAATAAGCCAGGTCGAGATTAACGAAAACAAAAAAGATCGGCAATTTCCGTAAAAAATACCGGAAGTGATGTGCTCACGGGGAATTCAATGAAGGCTGTCATTATGTTGACAGTGTAAATCGTCAACGCATCGATATATTTGGAAGAATTAAAGAGAAATAAAACGTGAAAATGCCCAGAGAGTGTGTGGTAGGGGGGTGTTTCAACATGCCAAAGGACGGTGTTAGCTTTCATGGCTTCCTCAAGGACGACACAGTAAGGAAAATGTGGATAACGGCATTGGACTCGACGCGAAAACTTTGGAAAGGTCCGACAAAACATACCGTGGTTTGTTCCGACAAGTACATTTTTTTGTGTGAAAATGAAATGCGTCGGGAACTGATAAGCTTGAAAATTACCGTATTCCTATGAAAATATCCGAATCCATTTGTAATTGTTTAATGTAATTATTTCACAAGGGTTTTCTATAACATTACATCACTTTGCACCATATATATAAAGATTGAGTCACGACACATACAAATAGACAATCTGTTTTGTTTCCAAATTTTAAGGCAGTTTGTATCTATTTACATAATTGCAATGCCGGCTTTTGTTCATTACTGTTCTCCAAATATTTCGATAATTGTTGTGTGACGATATTACGAACAGTATTAATCCTGATCGGTCTTAACAGAAGAGCATATTTATCTGAATATTCCCAACTATCGGAAGGCGGGTTTTCATTTGACACGGTATTATTATTATGAACCACGTGCAACTTAGTCACCAAGATCAAATGGAAAATTACTGACGCATGCAATACAAATGACATTGACAACAGTGCTTTGTAGTGTTATCCCTTTCTTCATATAAACAATTCTGAAACAGACGACATTTGAAAACGAGAGAAATTGCTCATAGCGTAATGATCCCAAACACAATGAAGCAACCCTGTATGAATATTTCTAGAAATTGTCTGTACGTGGGAAAGAGTTAAAGAGCTTCTAATTTTTTGTCAAGATGTTTTTAATTTCGTCGGCAATTTTGTTGAAAGAGGAAATGGTTTACGCACACGTGCAAAGTCGGTTCTTTGTTTGACCGATCAGGATTCTCGTGATATATATTTCCGGTATACCGGTTTTGACAATCAAGTGAGCTACCCCTTTCACAGATGTAGATTCATTTTGACGCAACTAAAGCTGACGAGTTTGGTAAACATTGCAGCAAAATGAAAAAGCCTAAATGCATTAAATTTAATAGATAACTTTTGACACAATGATTTGAATTAATTCAATAATTATACTTTCATTTTTTATAGATTTTCTTTATTTTTGTCTCAACATTTTCACAATCGTTTGCTGTGATTTGTTGTAAGGGAGAAAGGGATGAACAGCTGACATAAGTAGTTATTGTTTTCATCCACACAAAACCGGCGGGTCTTTGATTGACTGTGGAAAGAAATCAGAAGGGCAATAAAATGGGTCATTTACGGTGCGTGTTATGACACAATACTTACACAATACTGGTCAGTTCTTTTGAGAACACCTGTTTGAATAAGATGAGTTAGCCAATTTTCATCTATTTTTAATTATTGTCTGTACATTGCATTGTTCAGTATGGCCGATTTTTCGAGTCTGAATCTGGTTTTTTTCTGGCTTCACCCCGTCTGACATTCAATCAGATATTTCTGATCTGGAAGTCGTTTCCAATGATTGTTATTCTTCCGACAACGATTTTGTCTCTGTAGGCGCTTGGAATAATGAGTTTCAACAACCAAGGGTAAGTAAAAAAAACCTTAATCGTCCTTGAGAATCGGGAAAATACGCGAACATGTGTTTAAATTTGACTTATGGAGTAGAAACAAAAATCCCTGTTAAAACGAACAGATATCAATCTAAAAGTAGTTCTAGATATAAATAATCAAAGTTTAAATGCTTCTTAAAATAACCTTTTACAAAAAATAATTTATTCTCGCATGTTATCAATACTTTTAAGCTGAAAATAGCACGAATCATTCATCACGCACAATTTCACGTCCTGCTTCGTCTTCAGAATCGCTGCTCGTTTCAGATCGTTTTACTGACTCAAACTGGTCCCTAAAGGTGCTAGACCGTTGCCTATGTCATCTGTCTCGCTGTAAATAGCTGACTCATCGCTGTTTTCTTCGAAAGAAGACGACGAACATTATAATTCTTCATCTACAGCTCCGTAATTCAACTCATCCGCCATTATTGAAATCGAAACAACTCCTTATCACTACGTCATCACGGTAAACCGGAAGTCAGTTTATTTTCACTTTTCGCAGATTTCCGTGAAAGCGTAATTTTATTGCACACAATTTATCTTTTCATACTTAAAAACATTTTTTAATTTTTTTTGTTTGTTCTTAAGTTATTATTTAAGCATTAATTTTTTGATAGTCAAATTTAATTTTTTAACTCTTGGTACCCTTTAATTCATATTATAGATAGTATTCGTTGTTTGAAAGTCTAATCCGAAAATTAAACATATCTAAATTTGAACAAGTCCAGTCCTTTAGTTTCTTTTTCCCACCAAGCATCAAACATTTCACTCTGGGCCACTGTAAACCAGTTCTTCCAGTCACCAATCTGACCTATTTGAATTAAATATGTTTTATTAATAATAAAAACAATAGTACTAATACTAATAATTATAGCAAAGCTACTATTTCTACTTCTATTACTACTACTACTAATTATAGCAAAGCTACTATTTCTACTTCCATACAGCGTTTGACTCTGTCTGGCATAACGGGCTATTCCTTAAACTGGCACAACTAGGGTTATACGGTAAAATCCTTCGACTCATTGTCGATTCTTATGATAATTTAACGTGCAATGTAGCATATCAAGTCCTGTACAGATTAAGAGAGGCGTACGGCAGGGAGGAGTTTCTTCAACGTTTTATTACCTAGTTTATATAGATGAACTTTTACATCAATTAGAGGACTCCGATTACAGTTTAAATCTAGGACATAATCTCAGATGTGGTAACCCTTCATTTGCTGATGACCTGTCTATTATCGCCTTATCCCCCAACACTTTGCAAGTCTTACTATACATTGTATACCGATACGCGACACAATGGAAGTTTGAAGTAAGCGCGAGTAAATCAAGCATCGTTGTATTTAATAGGTTAAAATATGACGCTCCAATTTCACTTCTCATCGGGAACACATATATTCACGAACATGACCATGCGATACACTTGGGAATCAGGCAAGACGCATCACTTAAATTGTCTGATAGAATAAATGAAAGATGTCAAAAAGGTAAAAATGCATTCTTTGCATTAGCCGATGTAGGTATGCGATCTGATGCACTTAATCCTACGTCAGTGAAACTATACAATAGTATCGTAGTTCCAACAATACTATACGGTAGTGAACTCTGGAACTACATGTCACAGTCTGATATAGATAATAGTCAATAAGTTACAGCACTATGTTGTAAAATCCATCCAGGGTTTTAAAACCAGAACAAGATCCGACATGTGCGAATCTATGGTCGGCACTTATCGTCTGTCATCTAGAATCGACATAAGAAAACTAAAGTTCTTACACAAACTACTCAGTTTAAGAAACGGATCACTGAGTAAAAACTTGCTACTCAAAAAAGCTTTGGCTTTTATACAAAATCCTAGAACGGTCTTAAAAGGCTTTATCCCTGATATGTTTAGAATATTGAAATTGTATGGTCTCTCAAATATGATCAATGCATATTTGAACAATGCAGGACTTCTGCCGTCTAAGATTAGCTGGAAATTAACAGTAAATACTGTTGTCAATGCCTATGAATCCGACAACTGGAAATTGAGAATAAGTGTTGACCAAGATTTTCTCGATTTGAACGGTTGCACACTGCCATCTACCCAAGTATTATTTACGATGTGTTTACAGAGGTTAAGCCAAACATTGCCAGAACAATTGCTAAAATATGGGTAAACATTCCGGATGCTGACAATCTGTATTGTAAACTGTGCTATGCGTTTACCAGCGATAGTATCAAACACGTTCTTTGTGAGTGTCCATGTTTGACGTCGCAGAAAACGTCGTTCATACTAAGCATACAACATGAGGTTAATGCTGGTATTGCGGAAGAACTTAGCTCGGACTCATCTGAAAGTTTCATGTTGAAGATTCTAGGCTCAAAACTGGAAACCGATATTTCTCATGAAACAGAAAGACTAATGCTCGAGCGCTCATTGGTGTATGCCTATATCTGCCTTAGGAACCTAGTGTGATCTCTGTGAGTCGGAAATCACACATAGTTCCAAAATGCACTTAACTGCGTTCTGTGCTCGAATCCTAAAGATGAAACACGGTCATAACGCACATATCCATGAAGGAAAGCAGTAAATCTCACTATTCAACAGTGTATATATTCATATTATTATTTGTACATGAACTGCATAACGATGCTCTCTCTATATCCATACTATTTGTTAATTTAACTTAAACTTGTGATTATTTGTTATTTATCAATCTCCACTAGGAGGAATTAAAATGAATAAATACATAAATAAATACTAATATTACTACTACTACTACTACTACTACTACTACTACTACTACTACTATTACTACTACTACTACTACTACTACTACTACTACTACTACTACTACTACTACTACTACTACTACTACTACTACTACTCTACTACTATTACTACTACTACTACTACGTCGTCTACTACTACTACTACTACTACTACTACTACTGATGCTACAACAATAATAATGATAAAGATGATGATGTTGATGATAATAATATATTTTATATTTTTCATGATATTCATCCTTTCTTTAAGAACAAAGTTCAAACTTTGAGCTGTGAGTGACAGTAATTCACCTATATACTAAAATAATGAGATTATTCGGCACTGTTTAGAGTAGATAGCTTATAGTTGTGCTCCAAGAATATCAACAGCCTTAAAGTCAATATGCAAAGTTAGTGGTAGAGCGATCGCCCTGGTACAGGAGGTCGCGGGTTCGATCCCCGGCCGGATTATACCAAAGATCATATAAAGAACATTTCAGATTAGATGAAACATTAAATTTTAGCCAATCAGTTTTTGCTTTCTTTGAAATTGAGAATATTCTACACGTCTATATGAATTTAGAATGATTGGTTAATACGGGTCCCATATATTAAAATAAGTCAGATTGCTCACACACTTGGTTGAATTGGGTTTAACCCCGTTTTCATTACGTTTTGTTCAGTCATTCCACGGCGGCCAAGTGGTTGTTTTTCCACATTGACTGTTCGCCTAATCGTCGAATGACGCTTGTCACAGTGACTTTTGTCAAACGTCGGAAAGAATGCTGGCCGAGCTGAGGTTCGAACTCACAGCCGCTACATTGACAGCCTGCGTTGCTACCGACTGAGCTATCGGGGCTCACACACTTGGCAAAAGGCACACGAACGAACCTTTCCTTAGTAGATTGAATTCTGGCTTTGCCCATTTCTCCCACTGTTTGATTCTCTCTTCACTCTGTTGCTTCTGTTTATTCTCTCGCATTTTATTTATTGTACAGCTATCTATAATGTCTTTTATTAAACCATCGGACGCATCTAGTTCTAGAAAGTCTCGTACTTTCTTTAGTTCCGCATAGCAATCCTAAAAGAGACAATTAGTTATACCAATATAAATTAAATGTAATTGAGATTATGTTTTATGGAACTTTCCATCGACCCTCTTCAGGTGAAAATTTGCTTTATCGATAGCTGAATAACGAAAGAGATATAAGTTATAATGGAAATAGAAAATGCTAATCAATCTCTACCTTGTTAATGGTTAATATTTGCATTGAGAACACCAAATTTGGAAATTATTAAACACTTGACCAGGAATGCAGATTTAAAACATTTGGGAAAAGTAGACAAAAGTCATACCTTACAAAGACGTCACGTGTCGTCAGAAGTATATGTGTATAATTTGCATAATGCTCTGGTGACTAAGCAAACAATCATGATACAAGTATGGAACTTGATGTAAAGGTTATGTGGTCTATACTTATTTATTTTCAATCAGGCCTCCAACCAGATTGTGTGTAAAGCGGCTCTGGCTGCCATTTCTTTTCAAAATGGCCGACGCGAAAATCTTTTATATTTTGACAATAAATTGAGATATTATCAATTTCTTTTAATCTTTATTGATATGTTCTATGAACAGGCAGTAAAATAGGATAACAATTGTTACAATCTTAATACAAAAACTAGCAAAAATGTAATTGTTTTGTGCAGTAATTTGTTACTATAAACACGATTTTGCATCTGTTTTTATTAGCTCATCTAAGCACAAAGCGTGAGGTGAGCTTTTGTGATCAACTACCGTCCGGCAGTGGCGGATTCTGTATATCCGTCTGTCTGTATGAGTCCGTTCGTATTTTTCCTGCAAACGACTTTTCCTCCTAAACCACAAGACCAATTTCAAAATAATTTCACATGAATGTTCCTTAGGTGATCATCTCTCAAATTTGTTTAACTCTGTGTAGAACTTTGGTTGCTGCGGTATTAGAAAGATGGAAAAAATGGCAAAACTTAAAAAATCATCTCATCCAAACTTACTGGCTTGATATGAAAATTATTTGGCATAAATTTTCCTCGTGTGACTTTCTTCCAAGATTGTTGAAATTATTTTGATCCGATGAAGAACAGACTGCAAGGGGTCGGGACTTGTTTTCCTTATATGTATATATATATACTGAAAGCTTTAAAAATCCTTTCCTTGTATGTATATATACTGAAAGCTTAAACACTATTTTTACTTTACAGATATCTCTGTTGTGTACTAACATTGTATCAAGATCGTGCACCACCACTGCCTTTGTTTCTTGAAGCATATATACTTATTCTAAAACTTGATCTAAGGATATGATAAACACTTGTCACAAGATGGGACTTTCTGTAACTTTTGACCGCGTTCTTCGTATGGTTTCTGATCTGGCTAATTCTGCAATTGACCATTTTGAAGCATTAGGATCAGTGTGTCCAAAATTCTTGAAAATTGGTATTTTCACGACATCAGCAGTAGACAACATTGATCATCACCCTACTTCCACATGTTCCCAAACTTCATTCGATGGAAACTGGTATTTCTCTTTTTCAACATTTAGATGTTGATAACGTTGGTATTGATCAAACACATTCCCCACTATCCATCACTGACCTCAACATTTCAAAACTTCCTCACAGCTACATAATATGTATCAGCTGGTGCGGCAATAAAAGATTCGCCTGTTTCATAACTACCTGAACTTGACAAGCCTAATCATACAGTTGAAGATGAAACAGTATTACAGTGGTGACCGCATGTCTATGATAGCATAAGTACGCCACAGGAGAATCCAATCAAATTGATACAGAACACGCATCGTGGTCTGCTTATTATGCTTACCATCACACCAAAACCACAATCCAACCAGCTATCAGTACACTGTTGCCGTTATTTCCAGACGATTCCAAGTCAGTTGCAATGATTAAGCATTCAACGAATATGGTGCAAAATGCTGTTGATATTGTCAACAACGGACAAACCCCTGTCATAGCATATGACCAACCACTGTATACAATTGCAAAGAACATCCAATGGGCATGTCTAGAGACACAATGTGAAGACTTTTATGTGGATATGTTAGGAGAACTACATATAACGATGACATTGCTAAAAATGATTGGATGATCTACTTGGCTCAAATAGCCACTTCTGGAACGGTCGACAGTTTTTTCTCATTTATAAAAGGCACTTTGAGCACACCAGGTGACTGCATGTGCGCTCTACAAACTTCGACAAGATTCCTACTGCAATGAAGGTACAAATACAACTCTGGAATCTTGGTCAAATAAACGAAGAGCAGTCAGTTCTCAATTTAGATTATGGGAACTAATATTTAACACAGAACCTACCATCTTCACCTGGGACAGGATAATCCACGAAGGAAACTGTTCCTTGTATGTTGAGACTTTCTCTGCGATCCAGTTGTTCGTTCATGTACTTGATCATTAACAATATACAAAAGCAGTCGCCGTTCAAATTAGGGTCATGGTGACGCTTCATGGTAGACATCCAACTATTTACACAGAGATTTGCAGCGGTAGCTTCACAGTGAATATAGACCTAAACGCCCGTTCTCGAAGATGTCCCTAGATGAGAGCCATAAGCAGAACAATGCGTGTGTAAAGGATGAAGGTGGCGCTATTGACCTAACTGAACAACCAACTGCTTTACTAAGATATATGGTAGCAGGTCCTGAGATGACATGTGTTGTGACAGAGTTCCTTGCTGGATTGGACTGCGAATATTTTCAACAATAGAATACACTTTCTGCGTTTGTTTTCACTATAAGGTGGGTTTTTTATCGGTGAGTTTAAATTTGATTGACACGACTCACCTTAATAATTTGTTCAAATGTTTTTATATCCCTTACCTATGGCAAAAAGTGGAAAACATTGTGGCAAAAGAAGAAATTGCACGTTTTGTGCAATTTCTTCTTTTGTCACTATGTTTTCAAAAAGCCGTCTGCAGTCATAAAGCGTCCGCGTCACTTTCAAAAGTTTCCTGGGTAATTTACCAGTACTGTTCGTATTGTTTATCTTGACACTGATCATCTGTCGTAATTTTCTCCCCGCAACCCCGAGTGCCAAGGGGGAAGCCATTTCTACTATATTGATAATTCTTCATGATCCAACATTACGTCACGGAGACGGTCACCTCTCTAGTAAATCCCATCCTGTATAAATTCACATGAATCGACAAAGTGTCTACTTACACGGATAGGAAGACACTTTTTGAATAGCTTAACGGTGGATATAGTCGTATTAGTTCTATTGCCGTATTAAGATTCACAAAACATAGCCAACATTAATACCACATTTATTAATTTCAGGTACACAGGAAACTTTCCTTCGTTATGTAAAATCACTTGTGAGCGCTTTTCTAGACATGGGTAATCCCTTTATTGACTTTAGTGGACAATTGTTTGGTGCTTGACTCTAGAGTGGTTGCTGATCGTGCCGTTGTTGACTCCAATGATACGATCAAGCTTATTGGACAGGCACAAGTGTGACAGGTTTTTTTTTCAGGACCGACTGATAGCTCGAACCATCCCCTTCGTTTCACCATTACAGTCAAACTGTGCTAAACATACATGGCAGAAATGTTCTCTTATGAAAACCATTCATATCCACCATTGCTCTCAGACTATGGGGCTATGCGGTGTGGAACCAATGCAGATATCTCGCAATGTGTAAAAAAAGGTGTACCAAAGCATGACACAGTGAAACCCCGTGATGCCTAGATGATGAGATAAAACCAGGAGTATCAGATTCATTTGATGATTACATTACATTGGTGATGGAATACATTCGCAAACAATTGAATAGCGATGCTGTAATTAGAGTTTGATATGGTATTTGACATTTACAACAAAAATAGTCTGAAAGCTGGTATAATACAGAAGAGGGGTAAAGGCATACGAAGGCATGTTGAAGGAAAACATATGGTACCTGTAAATTGGCAAGAGTTCCTGCGTGAAGATGACAACAAATCCGAACTGTTTCATCTTATCGCTGAAGGTGTCGTGTATGAATCATTTCCAGGAATTGTTATAATTACCCATGGCGAGAGCGTGTTGTCCTCAGCGACTCTAGCTGTTACCGGGCTGATAGTATGAGGATGCTGACACTAGGATGTTTGTACATGCTTTAGATGGAGCTCAGCTAGGTATGGAGAAGATCCTTATTAGAACTGTGGATACGGACGTTGTTGTCATAGTCTTACATATGGTCCAGAAGAAAGTTTGTGAATGTCTATGGTAGGCATTTGGTACAGGTAGCACTTGTTGGTACCTTGATGTAACAGCCAAGGCTCAAACAATTGGCCAAAATAAGTCCACAGCACTAACTGCATTGAATGCTCTAACTGGATGCGATGTAACATCTTTCTTGGCTGGAAAAGGTTAACGATCAGCCTGGTCTGCCTGGAATATGTTTGATGATGCTACTAATGTTTTATGCACATAAGCGAGGACGCCATCCAAACAAAATGTTCTAGATGAACTACCCTCACTTCAGAGAGTATTGGTGATCATATATGACTGTGGAAGCACCGATAGTAGCGTTAATGGTGCCCGACAGTCTTTATTCACTCGGATACACGGAATTAGAGAACATTCCACCAACACAAGATGCTTTAATACAGCATGTGTTAAGAGCAGGGTATGGGGCAGGTTACGTATAGGGTCAAGCGATTATAAAAGCCCCATATTTTCCCAGTCCATCAGACTTCGGTTGGATTTGGGACTCATCCACTGCACAATAGAGCTTCAAATGGATGACTCTCCCGCTTGCTGGTAGAGCATATCGTGTTGTCATCAAATCCGGCTGCAGCAAGGAATGTAAGGGACTGGGCAAATGCAGAAAAGCGAACTTGCCATGTACAACACTGTACAAGTGTGGCGGATGCATGTCACGTAATCCTGGTCAGATACAATTATTATGTATAATCTTGATACAGTACGTGGACAGTACTGTACATGTTTTCTGTTTAGTTTCTTTTGTTCTGCAGACGGCATTAGCACATTTGTCACTAGGACTATGTGAAAGTTTTTTTTTTAATGAATTAAATCGTTTAATAGGAAAAATAATGTTGCTTGTAAATTGAGAAAACTTAATATTTTAACCCAAAATGGCGGACATTTGAAAAACAAAATGGTGGACAAAACATTTGTTGCAACGGATGACATTTTGATATTCCTTTACCTAAAACACATGGATATAGGAACACAAAATAAGACAACAGAAAGCATCAAGATGGCCGCCATAGCCGGAATTAGCAAAATCCAGTTGGGGTCCAATTCTTAAATAGTCCGAAATGAGTATTGTAACTGTGTGCCAAAGCTCATGCTCGTATAACAAAATGCACGATTCCTATAAAAATGGTCTCTAAGCCGAGATATAAGTATTACTATTGAATACCTCTTTCAGATCCTCGTAGTATAGAGTATGAAAAGGTACATCCGGGTTATCTCGTATATGTTGTTGCCATTCCATGAGGTAATCTGGGTAGGAGCCATAGTCCACTGTAATGATAATGATTTGAATGCTGTTTATCGCCGCTTTCAACTTTATTTCTATTTACAGGATAAATTACCGCTAATATCGCCTAGGTGGTGTAGTGATAGAGCGGGTACCGCGGATTAGATATCTGGCCGCGGGGCATACAAAATGAAATGGTAGAATCGGCTTTCCCTCATTGACGTCAGGAATGTGAGGTTAACATTACGCCTGACTCGCTGGTGTCAGTTTAAATGTACCAGCAGTACTGCTAACTTCCCAAGGTAACGATGTGATATAACTGAAATACATTTGAAAGGGGCGTAAAAAACAGGATTCAGCTGTATTTCAGCCAAAACACTTCCGATTTGTAATTAGGAATATGATAAATAGTTTGATTGTTTATGTTTTTATGATTAAAACATTGTCGGACATGCACATTGCCCATCTTGAACGTGCTCTTCTTTCCCTACAATATTTTAGAAGTATACGTTGCAGTTCTTCTCGAAAACCTAAGTATTTCGTGATAGCACAAAACTTGGCAAATTTAGCCGCAACTTCTAGGTTTAGGAGGTATAGACAAATTGAATTTTCTTTCATAATAATTGCCTGATTTTCCTAATACTTGCATTTAAATTTCATTTTTCATCACACATTGTAAATAAATACTAAAAACAGATCCATAAGGACAATGACAATTTCTTTAAAAAGAAGCAAATGATTTCAATACATCAATAAGAAGTCGAACAAGTGCACCTCTTATTGAAAACCTTATCGTATTTATGACCAGTACCGATTAACATTTTCATGTGCATCAATGCTACATGAATCCAAAAGTAACTGGTTGTCAGGAGTTTCTTTAAAGTTTATCTAATATATTGACTAGCAGTGCAGAACTATGCCAGACTGCATGGACGGAGTTGCCACAGGCTTGGCTTTCCTCGATCTGTTTTTTTATGTTATGCTATTGAGTTATTGGTTTAAAACAATCACATTTTTATCACACTGTTGCCAAACATGTATACCTTCTCCCCTCACAAACATTTGTAGATAGTTCTCAAAGTTTCCACTATACTCATAAAACCTGAGTCCTTTTGTATGATTGTAGAAGGAGACAGCAACATCTTTAGGATTCCTGCATATAAGTAAAGTCTTCAGCTTCATTTCCGCTGCTTCCTGAAACATAGCAGTCGCGACAGGCTATAAGGGTTCTGTTCGCATCGGCGTACAGTGTAGCCTTATGTGAACATTTATATAAACAAAGTTTTTACCAGAGGCATTACTGTCCGCCTTCATTTAGAAGAGCAGGAGGTGTAGAAATCTAGCACCACGTAGTTCTACCTTCATACATATGAGTATGATAACACTGGGATGCCATAATGATCCAGTACTTGAGTTGTGGTATACTATAACTGTGCACTATCATACGAAGGTGACTCCCGATAAATCAAAAGGGACCAATCAATTACTTCGAGTAATCGACGTATTCTGTGATAAACTCATGTATGCATTGTCAGATTCGTAATTCCTTTATACTAAATAGTTGAATTTATTTAAAAATGCGAACCATAAGTAAAATAGTATCAAGAAATAGCACAGAAGCCGTCCTGATAGCTCGTATGAGCAATTAGAACTACTTCAGCAGTGTCATCAAAAGACATAATGCGTTTCAGATAATGATGCGAGCCAAAGGATAGTTTTGAGTTATCACGAGTTACCTATATCACATTGGAATAATAGGAAATTGCAGGAGCAAGGAAATTAGTACGGTGGGTCTTGCTAATTACATATAAGATTCTGCGATGAATACCAATAGCTCATATTTACGAAAATAACTACTAGTCTAGAAAATAATGGCTTCCTTCCTTGAGACTCAGATTCACGAATATTTGATCTTGTATTTTGTTCGGGAAAATATATGTGTATATACACTACCTTTGGTATATACTGAACTTTAAGATGCGAATTAAGAATTCTCGGAGAGGTCATGCTATCTAATACGGAAATAGGCATTGCTTCCAACATGCCGATGCGTTTACCACCACCAGTAACTTCTGACGTATTGTTTTTCATTAATGTCAGCATCTCCCATAGCCAGTTTGTTCCTGCAACGTACAACTGTATTTTATGATTAACATTTAAAACACTCACTGAATCAAGACATTTATAAGCAATACATCTGCGGAAGACTACGTCGAAAACATTGGGAAATATCAAGGAATCATTATGGAATAAATTGATAATAATGTGTTAAACAAAGAGAAGTTGCTCATCATTCAACTTTTTGAACATTTGTCCTTTCACAGCAATGTACTCTGCTGTCGATACTTTAAAAAACGTTTGAATACATTTCGAGGGCGATTTAAATGAAAAGATCACGACACACGTCAAGAAATACTTGTTTTATTCATTGGAGCGTCATACATGTAGCATGTACTAGTGAATTACCGCATTGGGTATGCAATTGTTACACGACTGCAGCAGACGACGTAGAAAACAGGTGAAATCTCATGGATGTGTCATAATATTTGGTAAATAGTTAGAAATATAATGTTGAAAGACAGACAGTGGCGCATGCCGGTCGGCTCAAATTGTCATCGTTTCCATAAGAATAGAATGACGAAACTGTAAATGAGCGATTCGCCAGGAAAACGAACATATACGTTTTTATAACTCGTATAACGCGTGTAAAGAAATATATGCGTGTGAATCCATGATATCACATCCTAGTAGACACCGTAAATTAACAAGAGCGCCGCGGAGCAAACGCCAACATGCGACTGTTTTTTCAAAGTCATAAAAGGCGCATTATTGAATTATTATGATAGCCAGAGTTGTGACTTGGTATAAAATTGCGCATTGTTCCTAGGAACATGTGTACCAAGTTTCATTTTAAAATGTTGAACTGTTTTGAGTTATGAGGTAAGGTTAAAGTTTTGTTACGAAGCAGACGACGACAACGCCAAGGGTATAACAATAGCCCGGGTGAACAGTGCATAATCAGCTCAAAAGTACGATGTTGCATTTTACATTCCTGATACTTGTCAAGTAGTATTGCCACGTGTATACGGTCAATGTTGTACAAAGATCATATTTGTTTTGGCATACCTGTTTTGGGATAAGAGTTCAGAAATATATCATCGTCTTTACATTTAACATTCCTGATGCTGGTAAAGTTATCGTATAAAATTTCCTCGGGCATTCCGAACGTATTAAGTCTGTATCCATTGGACTTGTCCAACACGTCATACAGAATCGTGTCACCTCCGGGAGCGTCGTAAAACCTGTGTCTCGGCATTATCGCATGTACATGTAAGTAAACAAAACATTAATAGCAAATTATGTTCGACATTCACGTCTAAAAATGAAAATAACAGTCATTATAAAAAAAGTATGATATCACCATGAGTAGCGTCGGACGACTTCTGTCGTGGCATTGGCGTCTGGAAATGTAAGTAAGAAGACATTACAACAACGTTTGATATCACCATAAGGAGCGTCATACACATTATGTAAGCAGAAGAAATTAGGGTTTGTCGTCTGAAAATGTAAACAACAGACATTTTATAACATAGAATAATTTCACCACCAGAAGCTTTGTAAAACTTTTGCAGTAGCATTGTCATCTGGAAATGTAAACAACTCAAATTATATCGTATGAAAATGCCATCATCATGAAGGACAAAAACCTTCTATCTTGGTCTGAACAAGAAATCAAAATACATTCAGTTTTGCCGTCTGAAAACATAAATAACACGCATTATAACAATATATGATATTACCATTAAACATATTATAAAACTTTGCCAAGTGGGCTCTCCACTAGGTGAATCATTATAAGGGTGCCAAGTTTCAAATTCCGCGGTTTTCCATTCGGGTGATCCTACAAGGGCTGCCAAGTGTCAAATCCGATGGGCTTATATCTCAATGGATCGTACAAGGGTTTGCCAAGTGTCAGATCCTACTGGCTTTCCACTCGGTGGATCAGAAAGGGGTTGCCAAGTGTCAAATCCCACTGGGATTCCGCTCGGTGGATCAGACAAGCGTTGCCCAGTGTCAAATCCCAATGGCTTTCCACTCGGTCGATCAGACAACGGTTGCCCAGTGTCAAATTCTACTGGCTTTCCACTCGGTGGATCAGACAAGGGTTGCCTAGTATCAAATCCCACGGGCTAAACATTCGTAGGATCATACAAGGGTTGCCCAGTGTCAAATCCCACGGGCTTTCCACTCGGTGGATCAAACGAGTGTTGCCCAGTGTCAAACCTGCGATCTTATCACAAGAGTTGCCCAGTGTCAAATCCCATTGGCTTTCAACTCGACGGACCAAACAAGGGTTGCCAATAGTGTCAAATCCCATGGGCTAAAAAAGCGGTGGATCATACAAGAGTTGCCCAGTTTCAAATCCCACTGGTTTTCTACATGGTGGATCAAACAATGGTTGTCCAGTGTCGAAACCAGCGGTCTAAACATTCGGTGGATCATATAAGGGTTGCCCAGTATCAAATCCCATTTGCTTTCCTCTTGGCGGATCGAACAAGGGTGGTCCAGTGTCCAGTGTCAACACCCGCGAGCTAAACATTCGATTCATCAAGCAAGGATTGCCATGTGTCAAATTGCACGCGGTGAATCAAGCAAGGGTTGCCCAGTGTCAAATCTCACTCGGTGGATCATGCAAGGGTTGCCCGCGGGCTGACTATTCGGTTGATCATACAATGTTTAGCAAGTGTCAAATCCTACTGACTTTCGTCTCGGTGAATCAAACAAGGGTTGCCAAGTGTAAAACCCCACGGGCTAACTATTCGATGGATCATATAAATACCATACATTGTCAAATACCACGAGCTAACCCCTCGCTGGATCCTTTAAGGCTTGTTCAGTGTTAAATGTAATGCCTAACCACTTGGTTGATCCTAAACGTGTTGCCCGTTGTCAAATCTCACCGGCTTATAGTTCAGTGGATCCTACCAGGGTTGCCTATTGTCAAATCCCGCGGGCTAATATTTCAGTGGATCCTACCGGGGTTGCCTAGTGTCAAATCCCGCAGGTTACCCACCCCAGAATTTACCAAAGTCAAATACCAAAGGCTTACCATTCGATGGGTCCTACATAAGGCACGTAATTTATCTAAAATTGCAAAGTAATTAATTCATGTATTAGACGATGTTTTATAATTACCAGTTATATGCGACTTTATCGAAAATTTCCATTGTTATGGCCACATTTTTAACAGTAACGTGGTTGAAAGCGACGATAAACACAGCGACAATAAATAACAATCAAGAGGAAGGAATCTTCCAGTCAGATCTATTTAAAAATGAATGTGCAAAATTCAACTCAACTTTATTAATAACGCCTAACTGTACTACACAAGATTGTATATACCCAAGTTTTGCTTTAATATCGCTAAAACCTTTAGTTGTTTAAACGTGTACATGATCATATAAACACTCTACAAAAACATATTTTATCAGTTTTCAACCGGGTCAAATTCTGTAACAAACTCGTGATGTAAAAAACTGAATCCATTGTTTAATATTAGACAAATTATTATTCAACATGTCCCTGATTATCATAACATGTACATACGCGAGTTGAGTCAGGTAGTAAGGAGCTATGTGTGATGAATTTGGCTTACCAGTGCATTACAATAGTGTCAAAAGAGCCTACGTTTTCTATTTAAATGTGCTACAACAATAGATATACGCTTGTCGCTGTACTTTTTAACAATTTCCAACATGCAAACGTAATTCTTCAGCAGCCATCTTTCGAAAACACTATGCAAAAGGAAAAGATGCCACATGTTTAGCAATTTATCGTTTTTCACAATAGCTCTATTCAATCATATCACTTTCTATTTAAACAGATTTTCGATAAGTAAAGCCTGAAGAATTCAACTGAAATGCTGAGAGATTCTTAAAGAAAATATGTCCGTTTAGTTTGAAATTGAAAGCCCTGTAATGATACTTATTGTGAGATAAATCTTTTCTTTTCAAACAATATTCTCAAAATCAGTCCTGTACATCTGGACAAAAATCTCTAAGGAAAATCTTTAGTTTGATAGCTTAGAAGTTATTGTCACTTTCAATAGTTTTAAATGATACCAAGGAATTATGAAATAAATAAAACAGTACTATTTACTTGTTATACAATCCTATCTTGTCTCCTATCTTGTTATCACTTGTCACGCGATACACTTGTATGGGTCGTGTTCAATAACGTGACATAACCTGATGAACATTAACGACTCGCTCAGGCAACATTCAACTTAATTATAAGATTGTGGTTTAGCTGGTTTCAACATGTTTACAGTCATTTCACGGCGGCTAGTTCGCCTAACAATGTGTTGTTTGACTTTCTTTCAGCAGTTCTCAACACAACATGCTTTCTCACATATAGTGTAAGTCCATTTGTGAAAGACAGATGCAGCATTGATTGTCTTTGTTTAATCGTCGGTAAGAATGTTGGCAGAGCTTAGGTTCGAACTCACAACCCCTTGATTGACAGCCCGCATCGCTATCAACTAAAATACCGGGACTCGGCGTTCATTATATGAATCGACCCTTGTCCTTGTAAAGTGCACAATTTATCCACGCATCGTACATTAGCCTTCCAACAAATATTCTTTGTTGCAAACTTTACCCATTTAAACAATTATTCCTTTTTATACACCCGTATTTTGAGAATATAAAGTACAGTATAAACATTTGATATATTTTTAATTTGTATTGTCAAAGCGTGAATGGGTAGGTTTGTTATTTATTCAAAATACAATAATGTTTCTTTATGAATGGTTTTTTTTAATTCTACATTTAAAAGACATTCTAAAAAAAAATGAAACTCATCTTCGATTGATTTCAAACAGACTTTTTCTATCATTTATTGGAATGTTTTGACTATATACATTACGTTATAAATTCTCCATATATATTTTGTTGAAACCGACTGAATGATTTTAAGTCGATATATGATAACATTAATAGATGTTTTAATTCTGAGATTAGTACTTCCGAGTTCACCATATATGAAATCGTACGAGTTTTGTATCGTACACCTAATAAATTCTTGCAAAATGCAACTTCTCAGCAGACGACCTTAAAAACATATTTGCAAAAATATGCAAACTCTCTTTAAATGAAAAAAAGAGTTAACGAACAGAGTTTAAATCATTATGTCTGAAAGAGGAATTACTCCTTATAGACAAGTTCTCATTTTGCCACAACGTTTTTAAAAGTCGTCTGCTTTTGATGGGTCAGAAAGCGTCTGTATGTGGGTAAGTGTTAAATAATTGCATACTAATAGTTAAGTCATTGCTGGAGAAAAAGCCAAGTATCAATTACATCTAATCTTTATCATCATCAGACATATATTTAAATTTGACATAATAAGCATATATAGTCTTTGATGGAAAGAACGTGTCTAAGATCATTGTAAACTGGGCATTTAACATACTTCTGTTCACTTCCTATATAATTAGTTGAACGAACATGACAAATTATAGAATACGTTTGTAGACCTTCATTTATTTCGACCGCCAGAGGAACCTACAATTGTGTTTATACGTGAATACCAGCTATTTATATTGGTAGCATAAGTTTTTGCTGCAACATCTTTCGCAAAAGAACGAGACAAACAACTGGATATATATAGGATCTGACATGAGTTGTCATTTTATATAAAGTTTTATTGAACGAGTTCATGAAATTTGTTATTAAGCGAGCTTAATAACAAAATTCTTGGACGAGTTTAATAAAACTTTATGAAATGATAACGAATGTCTGATTATTTTTATCACATGACGAAAAACCAAATGAAATTGGTTTTCGCCGTCAGAAACTAGTCCCAACAAGTAATACTTAATAGACCGTTAACTAATCACACAAAAATATATTTTTATGACCGATAAGGTCTCTTTACCTCGTCCATCTATCTTGTCTCAGCCATTTTGTAAACATTCGCGGATAAATATACAAATAGTGAATCGGTCATGTCATATTACCCGTGTCGCATATAAAGAAATACGTAATGGGTATATTACATCGGATACAAGCATTTTCATGTGATAAATGATTGTACATAGATAATTCATTGTTATCAAAATAGGTATGGGCATTAAATTGCCGGTTACGACAAGAGCTACTTGCTTTATTGTTTGCCCAGAGTGCTTCTCGTTTATCTATCCGGATTGGATCCATACATGATTACTTTGACCATATGAAGTGTTTGCATTTTCACTGTCGGCCTATTGGGGATTTCCAACCCATTTCGGGGTGCGTATTTGCCAACTCCTAGAAAGAATCATAGGGCTCTGTTATGTTCTGCTTCAAAACAAGAGTATGATCAATACCCCAAAAGAGGAGCACTGTAGTTAATACTAGGACAGACAAAAGAGTCATATCATTTCGTATATACATCAAATGGTACTCTCCTACAATAGTGTTAAACTAAGCAATAAGCAAACCTAAAGTTTTAAATTAACATAAGAAGGACAATTCAGATTGAATGAAAAATAATTAAATTTAGCCAATCAGTTTTTGGTTTCTTTGAATGAATTAAGAATGATTGGTTAATACGGGTCGCACATATTCAAATGAGTAAGATTGCTCACAAACTTGGTTGACTGGGGTTAACCCCCGTTTCTTCAGGGGGTTTTCAGTCATTTCACGGCAGCCAGTTATCCTACTCATGTGTTTCCTGGCTTTCCCACACCAGTAATCAACACAACAGTCATTCGAACCAATTGGTTGTTTTTCCACATAGACTGTTAGCCTAATCGTCGAATGACGCCTGTCACAGTGACTTTTGTCAAACGTCGGAAAGATGGTTGGCCGAGCTGAGGTTCGAACTCACAATCTCTAGATTGATAGCCCGTGTTGCTACCGACTGAGCTACCGTGGCTCACACACTTGGCAAAAGGCACAGGAACGAACCTTTCCTTAGTTGATTTGACTCTGGCTTTGCCCATTCCTCCCACTGTTTGACTTACTCTTCACTCCGTTGCTTCTGTTTATTCTCTGGCATTGTATGTATTGCACAGTTATCAACAATTTCTTTTATTAAATAATCGGACGCATCTAGTTCTAGAAAGTTCTAGAAAGTCTCGTACTTTCTTTAGTTCCGCATAGCAATGCTAATATAGACAATTAGTTATACTAATATAAATAATACGTAATTGACATAATGTTTTATGGAACTCTCCGCCGACAATCTTTCAAGTGGAAATTAGCTTCATCGATATCTGAATAACAAAAGAGATATATAAGTTATGATGGAAATAGAAAATGCTATTAGATCTTTACCTTGTAGACGGTTAATTTCTGCATTGAGAATACCAAATTATGAAATTATTAAACACTTGACCAGAAATGCAAATCAAAACATTTGGGAAAAGGGGACAAAAGTCTAACAAAGACGCCAAGTGTCGTCCAGTGACGTCTGCAGCAGCATAAGGGTATTCTTTTCATAAATATTACTATTGGATAATCATATACCTCTTTCAGATCATTGTAGCATAGAATATGGAAAGGTAAATCCGGGTTATCACGTATATGTTGTTGCGAGGTATTCCGGGGAGGAACCAAAATCCACTCTAATGATAATTATTCGAATGAATTATCACTGCTTTCAACAGTATTTCTATTGACAGGATACATTATCGCTATTATCGACTAGGTGGTGTAGTGGTAGAGCAGGTGTGTGAGGCCACCCGCGGGTTAGATCACCGGCAGGGGCATACAGAAAACTTTAAAATGGTAGAGTTGGCTTTTGCTCATTGGCGTCAGGAATGTCAGGTTAACATTACGACTGACTCGCTGGTGTCAGGATAAATGTACCAGTAGTACTGGTAACTTACCAAGGTAACGCTTTGATATAACTAATAAACGTTTGAAAGGAACGTAAACAACAAGATTCAAATGCATTTCAGTCAAGCCACGTCCGATGTCTATTCAAGAATATGATAAATAGTTTGATTGTTTATGTTTTTATGTTTAAAACATTTTAAGACATTTCCGATTTCTAAACAAGAATATGAAAAATAGTTTAATTGTTTATGTTTTTATGTTTAAAACATTGTTAGACATTTCCGATTTCTAATCAAGAATATGATAAATAGTTTGATTGTTTATATTTTTATGTTTAAAACATTGTTGGACATTTCCGATTTCTAATCAAGAATGTGATAAATAGTTTGAAATGTTATTTTGTTATGTTTAATATCGTACATTGTTAGACACGAACGTGCTCTTCTTTCCCTACAATATTTTAGAGGTATATGTTGCAGTGGCATCAAAAGACATCAGAACTTTCGGTCAAATAATATAAAATACATCAGCGGCTATATGTGATGCGTTTCTTATGTTTTCTTCTCTAAAATCCATGTATTCCGCGATAACACAAAAACTAGGCACATTTTGCCGCAAAACCCTATAGGTTTTGGTGGTACATGTATAGAAAATTTGAATTTGTCTTTCATTGTATATCATACATTGACAATACAAACTAAAAACAGATCTCTCCCATGGGGTCATCAGGGACAAATTAAAAACCGGGTACTAGCGGAAACAAGAAATGTAAATGTTCATGGAGGAACCAAAATCCACTCTAATGATAATTATTCGAATGAATTATCACTGCTTTCAACAGTATTTCTATTGACAGGATACATTATCGCTATTATCGACTAGGTGGTGTAGTGGTAGAGCAGGTGTGTGAGGCCACCCGCGGGTTAGATCACCGGCAGGGGCATACAGAAAACTTTAAAATGGTAGAGTTGGCTTTTGCTCATTGGCGTCAGGAATGTCAGGTTAACATTACGACTGACTCGCTGGTGTCAGGATAAATGTACCAGTAGTACTGGTAACTTACCAAGGTAACGCTTTGATATAACTAATAAACGTTTGAAAGAAACGTAAACAACAAGATTCAAATGCATTTCAGTCAAGCCACGTCCGATGTCTATTCAAGAATATGATAAATAGTTTGATTGTTTATGTTTTTATGTTTAAAACATTTTAAGACATTTCCGATTTCTAAACAAGAATATGAAAAATAGTTTAATTGTTTATGTTTTTATGTTTAAAACATTGTTAGACATTTCCGATTTCTAATCAAGAATATGATAAATAGTTTGATTGTTTATATTTTTATGTTTAAAACATTGTTGGACATTTCCGATTTCTAATCAAGAATGTGATAAATAGTTTGAAATGTTATTTTGTTATGTTTAATATCGTACATTGTTAGACACGAACGTGCTCTTCTTTCCCTACAATATTTTAGAGGTATATGTTGCAGTGGCATCAAAAGACATCAGAACTTTCGGTCAAATAATATAAAATACATCAGCGGCTATATGTGATGCGTTTCTTATGTTTTCTTCTCGAAAATCCATGTATTCCGCGATAACACAAAAACTAGGCACATTTTGCCGCAAAACCCTATAGGTTTTGGTGGTACATGTATAGAAAATTTGAATTTGTCTTTCATTGTATATCATACATTGACAATACAAACTAAAAACAGATCTCTCCCATGGGGTCATCAGGGACAAATTAAAAACCGGGTACTAGCGGAAACAAGAAATGTAAATGTTCAATTATTTATTGCTCTACATGCTTTGTTAAACACATAAATATGTCCATACTTTAGGGGCAAAGGAACCATTTATTATGACATTTACTCTTTGTAACATAATTTTGATCAAGATAAAGAATATGTGATTTAATGTCCAACCAAAGAGTTAAGATTATTTAGGGACAGTGACCGTTTCTTGACAAGTGGTAACTGCTTTCTCATACTATGTCGCACTATCCCTTTATCGCAAACTGTTGAAGACCAACGCGGCTCGATCGACCACCTTGGGAGTGCGAGACCAGAGGTCGGTGCGCGGTCGAGCCATACCAAAGACTCTAAAATCAAAAACGTTGCTTCCGTTTTAGGCAATCCTGGGGTACGAGGAATGCATCATGACTGATACTTCGATGTAAGGACAAATAATAAGGGTAGTACTTGTAAAATACACAGGATATCACCGAATAACCGTTTAAAACAGCGTCCACAACCATTAAGAAACACAAATCCATGTGCATGAGAGAGTTAGAAACCGAAAAGCAGTTACAAAATGATAACTTGTATTAACTTAGACACAGTTAAGTCTGTGAAGGTTAATTGACAAGGAGCCGTTTGATGCAAAACAAAGAGATCCCTAAAATCAAATCAAGTTTCAGTGTCATTATTTTTAAAGCCCACTTCGAACTTGATAATTTGCTACATTGACGTCCAGCTCGGTGATATTTACAGTTACCCCTAAAGGTAGCAACAAATTAAGTAGAATGTAACACACATTGCTGATATTGGATACATGTGTCAAATATGGTACCCATGCTTCAGCTATTCCACTCCCATGCTCATTAGCCAGAACTTGGTATACATGTAATTTCTAATACGACAATTGCTTCCGTGAGTCGTACTTGCCTCGCATGCTGGGACTGAGGTTTCTGGGTCGGGGTATTGCGTCCAGAGATTTGAGGCCATGGCTAAACATAACCCTAGCCAAAGTCAAGCTGGATACTGGTAGGGTCTTTGTTGGTCACAATTAAGGTGTCACGCACTTCGGGAAAGTCAACGCTTGCTTTTCATGCGATACTTTTCTGATGAGAAATGTCCATTCAGCTTACCTTGTTTGTTTCGCCAACCTCGTCGTGGTGGTCCCTTTCCTACAGTGTTTATAGGGATAAGCGGGGAGAGTCACCTTATGTGATTACCACCGGGACATCATTCATTTTCACGATTACCCTCAACTGACCGCAAGCATTGCATGTATCTGCGAAGAAATTGTTAAAACCTTCGCATAGAAGACTGAAAGATCTTCAAGTGTTGTCCCTGGTTTGAAATAAGAACCCGGAGTAAGTCGCTGTTGTTTCTTCAAAATGTCCATATTTTGCTCAGGACTTTGGGGGAAATGTCAAAGTCACACTGTGTTATGTTCCCCTGTTTGGAGATCATCGGAAAACAAAAAAAGGTGTGGTTGTTCCTTCAGGAAACGTATTAGCCGATATATGTTAAATAACATTTATACAGATCAACCAATGCATGGGTTTTGTAGAAGACAAATACAATACAGAAATGTATTTACGCATTTGCAGTAGACGAACCACAGCGAAGTGGGATTCACCCGACACAAGCCATTTCCAACCTCCCAAGGTTGTCTTCGACTCAATAAAACAGTTCTACTATCAATTCCAGTAGACTGCTGATTTACATATCAAGATATGTGTGACAGAGAAGGTAAATTATCATGTAAACTAGATTTGAGAAATTTCAAGAATATCACAAAGTTAATGCTTAATTTAATTCTTGTAGCATTATACCTTCGTAGTTCAAAAGCTTTTACAAGGTATTTCGAATTTTTGTGAAGAGTTTATCTTGCATTATAATAACAAATTGAATGTAAATGGTTAAAATCTGTGTTCCTGAGTCATGATTTATCAAAACACTCTACCCGTAATAATTCATAGCTATTCTATTCGAAGCAAAGATGATATTCGTCTTCGATGGCGCTTATATTATGTTGTATACAACGTTGGCAATACCTATTTCTGTATTAGCTCAGGCGTTCATAACGACTCGAAATACTTATAATGAATAGCTTTAAGCCATCAATATGAACATGCCATCTGTGGGTATAGCAATTCTCAATCCTCTGTGAAAAAAGCTTTTTTTAAGCCAAAATGTTATACAATTAGACATCTATGTTGTAAATAGTGGTAATCTACCACATTCTCCCAAAGCCAGAAAATCTCATGAATTGTATCATGTATAACTATTTGAACGTTTTCAATTTTCTCAACATACTGATGGCCCCAAATATGTGACCCGTTGCAATTCCAATGGTTGGAGATTTTCAGCAAACGCTTGTGTGGTAGTTCCTACAGGAATTGGCATAAGACGATTCGCCCAGCATGTTCACCAATATATGGAATAAAGGCAATTTCATCAGGAAAGTGAACAGTTGTACCCACAGTGGCATCAAGAGTGGAAGTTGGATGATCTATCTGCATTGTCACACGAGTGTTATGGTTCGTTAACGTACTGACAGTGCCATGGATCTCAATGCAGCCATCTTCATTTTAACTATCACCTCCACCAGTTGTAGAGAATCTCCGCTGATGTTTGATGTTTGTAGAAATGACAACTCCATAAAGGGCATTAATTACGTAAGATGCATATAACATGAAATGTCGATAATTTTCAAGCAGTTATATCCTAAGAATGGAAATGGCATATCTCTCTCAGACGGGTTGCAGTCTGTACCAAAGCTGTGCCAACTGTTTCTTTTGAGAGATGACAATGTCCATACTCTTAGAATATTCAGACTCAGACTAATCAGTAGTTGCTTCTCTATCAATTGTTGTTTGATCCTTGATTGGTGCACATACATTTCCACAAATAAAGCTGCCTCAAGTCAGCAAGTTTTGACTACATAAATGCTACAAGCTGACAAATAATCAAACGATCGTAGGTGTTGTGATTGGTACAGCTGTTGTCTATGTTTTGTTACATTGACTTTGCTACAGAGGCATCATATTTCAGCTTTGTATAACAACATGCATGATAATAAAATCCTTTAACCTCTGCAAATATGTCTATTGCACTGTTCAGTTGTTCGTGAGCATCTTGCTCTTGGGATCTTTGGTCCATGTATCGAGGTTTCTACCGTAATTATCACTTAAAGCTGTATTAATTTGTTCATCACTGTTTACGTCAAACTTCTCATAGAAGAGAAGATAGTTTTTTGTTAATGCTTGCATTAAACTTTACCGGGTTCTTTTGGGACTTAATTTAGTATCTTTACTTTCAGAAGTAGACTTCGTTCTGTTGTCAAGAGCTGCTCTCTGTACAACATATAAGTGAAAATGTCCTGAACATCCATTATGATACTTGGCTTTTTTTCTAGCAATCTCTTATCTATAAGCATGCACTTATTTAACCCTTAGCCACATACAGATGACTTTTGACATTATTTAGACAAAATGACAACTTGTCTATAATGAGCATTGTCTCCTTCAGTCATAATGATTTCAACTCGGTTCGCTAACTCTTTTTTCATTTAAAGAGTTTGTATATTTTGTATATACAATGTATGTTTTCAAGGTCGTCTGCTGAAAAGTTGTTAGGTGTACGATACCAAACTCGAGACGATTTTATATATGGTGAAATCGGAAGAACTAATCATAGAACTAAAACATCTATTAATGTTATCATATATTGACTTAAAATCATTCAGTCGGTCTCAACAAAATATATACGGAGAATTTATGACGTATGTATATAGACTTACTATTAAATCATAACCATAACTCAAGGGCAAAAAACATACACACTTTCGGAGAAAAACAATAAGTGATAGAAAATGTAAAGTCTGTTAGAAAACAATCGAAGATGAGTTTCATTTTATTTTAGAATGTCCATTAAATCAATAATTAAATAGGACATTCATAAACAACATTGTCTTTTGAATAAATAACAAACCTACCCATTCACGCTTTGACAATACAAATTGAAAATGTATCAAATGTTTATACTGTACTTTGTATAATATAATACTTATAATTTTCATTTAATGGCAAATATTTGTTTTGTGAAAGTTACAGTGAATTTGTAATTTTCAAAGAAGGTTGACATGGTTGGGATTATAATTCACAACAACAGCGCGCGTCGCCACCGACTAAGTTACCGGGGAAAAATAAACATTGAATGACAATGTATGACACGATCTGAACGAGGGAAGATCCAAAGTTTCGTGGGCTTTCCATACTAAAAGTTCACAGTAGTCTTTTTTGTACTGATTGAATCAATATATAATATGATAAGTGAACATTTGCAGATACATTTACAGCAGTCGATTTATGAGAACATTTTGCAACATGATCAATTTGTCCTTTCCCAAATAATTCAGTTGTATTCAATTTATATAGATTTTGCAGATTTCTGTAAGGTCGTCTCAAACCGATTTGTTGTGTGTACGTAAGTGGTAAAATAACAATGCTCAAATTAATATTTTGTTGCAATTCATCGAATTTCCATGTCACAACACCCGCAAAATAACTAACGTCAGCATGTGTATCATACGCTGAGTGTAATTCTTACAGATTAAATAATTTGGACATACGTGTCCACGTATTTAATTCTCTGTTATATGCAGTCGCATTTTGGCCAATCTACAGCAGATGACTTTTCAAAATATTTTGATATATTGCTCATATAATGGGTAACCAAATTCCACCAACGTCAAAATCGCTTACCCAGCGGATTAAACAAGATAGGTATTGCAGTACTAGTCGTTTATTAATCGTTTTACTATATAAAAATCATTTTCGTAATTTCAATTTTACATATCCGAACGTCAGTACAATCTGTGTGTTGATATATTGGTACCATATCTAAGGTAATATATTTTTTTTTTCTAAAACGAAATGAATATGAAATGTTCTGCGCATCTCCACATTTCTCCCTGACACGAGTTGCTTTGTATATTTCTTTATGTCGGTTAGCCAAATATTTCGTAAGTTTATTATGTAAGCGATCAGTAAGACATTTACTTCCTCGCCATCTGGTTACGTTGAAACCTATGTTAATATGTCATACAGGGCTGCTATAACATACAAATAAAATGCATTTTAAATGTTTGAGTTTATCCAAATCAAATAAAAAAAAACATTATTTATGGACTTTCCAACATGCAGAGAGGCATACTTCCTCTGATACTGCAGGGGATATCTGAGAACAGTGTGTGAAAGAGAACAATAGTTCAATAATGAGAAATTAAAACAGGTTTTGCAACTATATTGCTTCAGACTGTGATGAAAGCGCTAAGAGCTATGAGATGTCGAGATTATCCGCGTCTGGTATTGTTTGGCTTAGTCTTAATGCTAAATCATATTATAGATAGTATGCGTAATCCGAAAATTAAACATATCTAAATTTAAACATGTCCAGTCCCGTAGTTTCTGTTTCCCACCAAGCATCGAACATTTCACTCTGGGCCACTGTAAACCAATTCTTCCAGTCACCAATCTGACCTATTTGAATGAAATGTGTATTATTAATTATTAAAAACAATAGTACTTATACTAATAATTATAGCAAAACTATTACTTCTACTTATATTTCTACTAATACTACAACTACTACTACTACTACTACTACTACTTCTACTACTACTACTACTTCTACTACTACTACTACTACTTCTACTACTACTACTACTACTACTACTACTACTACTACTTCAACTACTACTACTGCAGCTACAACTACTACTAATATGTATAATAAAAGTAAAAATAATGATAAAGATTATGATGTTGATGATAATTATATCTTTATTATTATTCATGATATTCATCCATTGTTTAAGAACAAAGTTCAAACTTTGGGCTGTGAGTGACAGTAATTCACCTAGATACTAAAATAATGTGATTGTTCGGCACTGTTTAGACTAGATATCTTAAAGTTACGCTGTGCTCCAAGAAAAACAACAGCCTTAAAGTCAATATGACAAGTTAGTGGTAGAGCGACCGCCCTGGCATAGGAGGTCGCCGGTTCGATCCCCGGCCGGATTATACCAAAGAAAAAGAAAATAGAAGTAATTGCTTCCTCTCCTCGGCTCTCATGAGTGTGTGGTTAGCAAAACGACTTACTCGGTGGCCTCAGGATAAATGTACCAGTAGTAGTGGTAACTTACCAAGGAAACGCCGTGCGTCTTACACAGCACAAACAAACTATATAACACGCATAGATAGATATTTGCTTGCGCACATACATGCAGTCTGAAACAAGTGGATAACAGTTTTCAGAAGCTTATTTAAACCATGTGTGACTAAGAAGCGAACCGCGCAGGTCGACATGTTAATATTTCGTCTTTAGTCAGTATCCGTTCTCCAAGGGTTTCTGCGATAATTGAACGGCAGAATGGCTAAGAAGGATGGTCCCGATGTGTAAAGAAGCAGGCTGAAATGGGTCTTCTCTTGTCACAATATTCCGAATGTCGATGGGACGTGATCTATTTAGGTACATGTTTGGCTATGAGTGAGGTCTGCACGTGTTCACCAACAAGTATTGATACAATTTTGTTTCTTTTCTTAAATAAGAAGAACATTTCAGATTGGATGCAAAATTAAATTTTAGCAAATCAGTATTTGCTTTCTTTCAAATTTAGAATACTCTCCACATTTAAATGAAATTAGAATGATTGGTTAATACGGGTCCCATATATGATCAAATCGCAAATGGCACTGTAGTGGCGATCGTATGGAAAATCCTGCAAAGTAACAAGCAGTATATCGGTGTAGGGCTTGCTATTTTCAATAATAGTGCACTCTGGTGCGGGTAAATTTGAGTATGTATCAACCCTGCATCTTTTGACAGTAGAATAATGTTAGTTTGCCAGAATGTTGTCTTGGTGATTTTTTAGTTACTTTCTGAAACTGGTCATGATGTGTTCAAAATTAGGCCTTTCCAAATTTAAGAAAAATCTAGTTGGTACTCGATAGACTACCGTTTTAGCTCATTAGAATGGCTTGTTGTAATCTAAACTGTTCGGGTAATCACATGCTCATCACCAGGTCGCTAGGCCATATTAAGATGAAATAGTTCGTACACTTTAGAAATGACAAAATTATCAAGAAAGGACAGAAAACAGTATCCATTAGTTTGGTGTTTGTTTCAATGATGTCCGATATTAAACAGGTCTGTTCAATTTAGTCCCTTCACATTGCATGATTGAGGGTTGTCAGAGACATATAAACACAGTGTACATGTATTTATATGTCTCTGAGGTTGTTTAACTGCTTCGAAAAATTTGAGTGCAATAACAAACACAAAACATGCACAAAAAGCACAATTCCACTATTTGCCAAACTGTTCAATTTATAAAAATATAGGCATATATTATAATGCTCGATCTCCAAGCTAAATTAGGCTACACTGTCAGAATTGATTGCTAATTGACTCTAGAACATGTAGACGTGTATACATAACGTGTGTACACACTGACATCGTTTGTCCTTTAAACCTTTGTAAACCAGTCTTATCATCTAGACGCTTTCACATATTTAAACAACTACAAAATAAAGCGTTTATAATATTGAGTTTTAAGAACACCAGTCTCGCGAGCTATTTATAGAACCTTTTGGAATTTCCAGATTTGAAAATCATCAGAGTTATTTGCAAGGCAGATAGAACGCGCAAGGATATTTATTATCTGCCCAATCATGACGAAGATAATATTTACATATTTTAACTCTATGTAGATAATGTCTCGATATAAAACTCAAATATTAGTAACAATCCGGTACAAAAGTAGCACTGACATAATTATTATTAATCGCGTCTCTGCATCAATGATGGAACTATAACGGATGTGAGTAAATTAGTTTGCAGTGAGGAAAATAAATATCAACCGACTTTTCAAAACCGACTATGTAAATATTTTTCGTTGTTGTTGTTTATGTTAGCACCAATCGCCACAAAAATGAGTCGGATTGCTCACACACTTTGTTGAATGGGTTTTATTTTTTTTCTAGTCATTTTACGGCGGCCAGCTCACCTACTCATGTGTTTCCTGGCTTTCCCACACCAGTATTCAACACAACAGTCATTTGACCAACTGGTTTTTTTTCCACACTGACTGTTAGCGTAATGGTCGGATGACATTTGTCACAGTGACTTTTGTCAAACATTGGAAAGAACGTTGGCCGAGCTGAGGTTCGAACTCACAACCTCTAGATTGACAGCCCGCGTTGCTACCGACAAAGCTACCGGGGCTCACACACTTGACTAAAGGCACACAAACGAACCTTTCCTTAGTAGATTGAATTCTGGCTTTGTCCATTCCTCCCACTGTTTGATTTTCTCTTCACTCCGTTGCTTCTGTTTATTCTTTCGCATTTTATTTATTGTACAGCTATCTACAATTTCTTTTACTAAACCATCGGAAGCATCTAGTTCTAGAAAGTCGCGTACTTTCTTAAGTTCCGCATAGCAATCCTAAATGAGACAATTAGTTGTACCAATATGAATTAAATGTAATTGGAGACATCGGTCAGTTATCTCCCTTTAATACTCTCTACATCTAGCTAGGTCCTATCATTTGGTTTCCTCTGTTTTTATCATTGGTTTCTTTGCACTGGATGGTGACTTATAATTGCATTTTCTTGGCTAACTGTTATTAGATTGATTAGTAATTCCACATTTGTTTTCTTTAAACACTGCTATGTAAATTTTCTCTTTTGAATCATCACTTTAATTAACACATTTATGTTAATGTGTACAGAGTAATTGCAATATCTCATTGCGAAATAGCGATAAAAACAAAGTATTCCAACTAAAAGAACCTACCAACTATTTGGTCTCCCTTGGTCTTTATCTGACAAGGGAGATAATATAAATATCACTAATGTCCCTCATTGAGATTATGTTTTATGGAACTTTCCCACGGCAATCATTCAAGTGAAAAATTAGCTTTATCGATATCTGAATAACGAAAGAGATATAAGTTATAACGGAAATAGAAAATGCTATTCAAGGTCTACCTTGTCAACTGTTAATATCTGCATTGAGGATTCCAAATTTGGAAATTATTAAACACTTGACCAGGAATGCAAAGTTAAAACATTTGGGAGACAAAATTCGTACCTTACAAAGACGGCTAGTGTCGTCTGCAGCAGCATAAGGTTATACTTTTCATAAGTATTACTATTGAATAATCATATACCTCTTTTAAATCCTCGTAGTATATAATATGGAAAGGTACATCCGGGTTATTTCGTATATATTGTTGCCATTCCATGAGGTATTCTGGGTAGGAACCATAGTCCGCTGTAATGACAATGATTTGAATGCTGTTTATCGCCGCTTACTTGATTCATTTGGGTTTAATGTGGTTTCAACAATGTTTCAGTCATATCACCTACTCATATGTTTCTTGGCTTTCTCAAACCAGTACTTCATACAACATTCATTCCAAGCAACTGGCTGCTTTTCCACACAGACTGATAACCCAATGGTAGAAGACGAATGACGCTTGACACAATGACGTTTTTCGTTAGAAAGAATAAAGGCCGAGCTGGGATCGAACTCACAATCTATGGAATGACAGCCCGCGTCGCTACCGACTGAGCTACCGGGGCTCGGCTTTTACAGGGTACATTACAACTACTATCGCCTAAGTGATGTAGTTGTAGAGCGGATGCCGCGGGTTAGATCTCCAGCCGGAGATACACGATACTTTGAAATGATAGAATTGGCTTTCCCTCATTGGCGTCAGGAATATGAGGTTAACATTGCGACTGACTTGCTGGTGTCAGGATAAATGCACCAGTAGTACTGCTAACTTACCACGGTAACGATGTGATATAACTGAAATACGTTTGAAAGGGACGTAAACAAAATTATTCAACTGTATTTCAGTCAAACCACTTCCGATTTTTAATCAAGAATATGATAAATAGTTTGACGGTTTATGTTTTAATAATTAAAATATTGTTAGACATGATAATTGCCCATTTTGAACGTGCTCTTCTTTCCCTACTTTGGTTTAGAATTATATCTTGCATAGGCATCACAATACATCAGAGTTGAATACATACGTGTAGTTACTTGCTTATTTTAGATACATAAAGAACTTTCGGTCAATTAATTCCAAATATATCCGCGGCTATATGTAATGCGTTTCTTATTACTTCTTCTCGATAACCTCTGTATTCCGTGATAGCACATAAATTGGCATATTTAGCCGCAAAACCTAGGTTTTGGTGGTATAGAAAAAAAAGAAAAAAAATCTTTAATAATAATTGCCTGATTTTCCTATTGCTTGCATCTTGCTTTCATTTTATATCTTACATTGTAAATAAATACTAAAAATAGATCCATAAGGACAATAAAAATGTCTTTTAAAAAACGCAAATTATTTCAATACATCGATGATAAGTCGAAGAAGTGCACCTCTTATTGAAAACTTTATCGTATTTTTGACAAGTGCCGATTAGTATTTGCCTGTGCATCAATACTTCACGATTCAAATAGTAACTGGTTGTCAGACGTTTCTCGAAAAGTCATCTAATATATTGAGTAACAGTGCAGAACCATGTCAGACTGCGAGGACGTGGATGGACGTAGTTATCATAGGCTTGGTTTTCCTCGATCTGCTTTACGAGTTATTGTTTTAATTACAGTACACTGGTGCCGAAATTTATACCTTCTCCCCTCACAAACATTTGTAGATAGTTCTCAAATTTTCCATAATATTCATATAGCCTGAATCCCTTTGTATGATTGTAGAAGGAGACAGCAACATCTTTAGGATTCCTGCATATAAGTATAGTCTTCAGCTTTTTTCCCGCTGCTTCCTGAAACATATCAGACGCGCCAGTTGATTAGGGTTCTTATTGCATCGGCGTACAGTGAAGCCGTAGGTAAACCAATACATACACACAGTCTTACCAGAGCCATATACGTCCGCCTCCATTTAGAAGAGAAATACGTGTATAAGTATAGCCCCACGTGATTCCTCTTCCATACATATGTTTATGACAGCAATGGGATGCCATAATCATCCAGTACCTGAGGTGCGGTATACTATAAATTTGCACTATCATACGAAACTCGAAAGGGACCAATGAATTACTTCATGTAATCGACATCTTTGTGATAAACTGCATTGTCAGATTCCTAATTCCTTTATAATAAAGAGTTGAATCTATTTAAAAATGCGAACCATTGGTAAAACAAATATTAATACACAGCACAGTAGCCGTCCTAATATATCGTATGAGCAATCATAACTACTGCAGCAGTGTTTTCAAAAGGCATAATGCGTTTCAGATAATGGTGCGAGTCAGAGAATATTTTCGAGTTATCGCAAATGAACTATATCACATGGGAATAATAGGGAATTACAGGCGCAAGGACATTGGTACAGTCTTGTCATAGCCTTACCACCCGGCTTTACCTAGAAGAAAATATAACAAAGTTTAGTTAAACCACCTTGGAATGGCAATTCCCTGTCTATAGCAACCACATATTTAGTTTCTAAATTACTCATTCTATACATACTTGACCCTGCAATTAAAGTCCACCTGTGAACAAAGAAACAGACTGTTGCCTTCCCATGGGTGATATTTGTACACAGGTTCTACTGTATAATGTTTATGTATTATAGTGTCATCCAGATCGAAAGGACAAGTCGTACCTGACTTATGATACTCATGTTTAACTCCCAAATCCTATTCTTTTGACCAGCAGCAGACCGATAGGCATTCGGTACCACTATGCATATTTCTGGTGGTTCTTTAACCGCCTCGGTGGTGTAGTGGTAGAGCATCCGCCTCGAGTTTGGCCGAGTCATACCAAATACTTTACACTTGAGAGTAATGGCTGCCCTCCATGGCGATCAGGGTTGCGGGGTTAGCATTACGACTGACTGGCCGGTGTCAGGATATATGGACAAGTGGTACTTGTAACTTATCAAGGAAATGCCGTGATATAATTGAAACGTTGTTGAAAGCGGTGTAAAACGCCAAACACTCTTTCAGAAAGTATCATAATGCTGCCAAAGCATTATTAGCCTATTTGAAACTTACTTTGCACGTTGGGGCTTTCTAATTTCATACAAGATCCTACGATGAATAGCAATAGCTAATATTTACGAAAATAACTACCTTTGGTATATACTGAACTTTAAGGTGCGAGTTAAGAATTCTCGGAGAGGTCATGCTATCCAATACGGAAATGGGCATTGCTTCCAGCATGCCGATGCCTTTATCATCACCAGTAACTTCTGACGTTTTGTTTTTCATTAATGTCAGCATCTCCCATAGCCAGTTTGTTCCTGCAACGTACCACTGCATTTGAGCCGTCCCGCTAGAAAACCAACATTGTGAACTATTTTCGCCTGCTGTGGATTTTCTGTTTCAGGAATCATTACTCTATACCTCTATACCCCTGAGACGGAATGTGTCGGTCCGGATAAGCCCGCGCGGACTGCTCAGGCTGATTCGGTTCGATGCATAACGCAGAGGCCACAATGTTCGTTTTCTCCTGGGACGGCTCATTTAAGGATTAACATTTAAAACAGTTGACTTGATAAAGACCCTTGTAAGCAACACATCTGCGTAGACGACGTCGAAAACATTGGAAATAACTATGAATCATTATGGAATAAAGTTATTGATAATAATGTGATAACAAAAGAAAAGTTGCTCATCATTGACGCCGCGTGGAAGCTCGGCGTCAGTATGGGATAGGTTTTAATTTTGTACCATGGGGTGACGTAATCGAAAGGGGAGCAACCAACATTATTATTGTTAAGAAAAACTCTGTTATTTGTTTGAAATAAACAACCTTTATGAATAAATAAATTGTATAAAATGATTTAAGAAACAGCAGGATACAAAATACGTATGTCTTCTACCGTTATTACAAAACTTTAGACACATGTAATGGATATTTAATAACTTTCCCCTAACTTCCTAGGCTACGCTTTTTTTATAGTTTGGTTTACGACCAGGTTCATCAAAGCTCGGAAAAAGGTTTCTGGCGATGTTTTTGCCTATTTACAATATTGAGATTTTTAAATAAATGGGTAATCTTTAAAAAATCAATGATGATTCATTTTAATTACTACATATTACAGTATAATTCTAGAAACTGTAAAATCAACGTTAACCCAACTATACAATAGGCATGGCCGTAACGTGACCCCGTCCTATTATTCGTAAATGCAGCATGTCATCGCTTAGCGATTCGCTTAGCGATTTTGTTCATTCTTATTTAATAGACGACAATGTGTCATCGGTTCCCATAGAGTAATTAAGTTGTCTCTGCTTCCTTCCGTTATGAATAATTCGCTGTTATTACGATAACATCAGATTCTAAAATTCATTAGATTCGTACCCGGTTTTTCATGTTTCGTTCGAGATGAACGATTCGTACCAACTAGTTTTCGCTCTTTGGTCTTGGGGAACTGACTTGACCATTTTCTTTCGTTTATTTTTCAGTTTTCTACTGGCATTTTCAAAACGATTTAAGTAACATCACAAACAAACAAAACAGACTTAATAATTATTGCTTTATGTTGACTATACATGTGAACTTTCATAATTCTCAATCTTGATCATAAATATTTTTTATTTTTTAATTACTTCGTAATTTTTGTTTACATACTCCCGTTTTTGCTATCATACTTCTGCTAAACTGGAAGTGGAATAGAGGTCCCCCTCTCCTTCCAAAGCTTGTGTCACACTTAACTTATAACTAGAAGCAATACACCTTAATATATGTTAATATTTAAGCACCTATGGCGTTTCGTTTTATCTAATGGATCTAGTTAAAGGATTTAAAACTTCAGCGTGTATGACACATTATAGTTGCAGTGAAAGTTAAGCAAACCGTAAACCAAATGGTTTTAGGCCTAAACTTGTCATTTCACGACTAAACTTGACATGCTGAATATCACATAGATCGTAGCATATAAAACGTTTAATCCCTACGTCAATATTGACCCTTTCTGCCCTTGGTAACCTTTTTATATAGGCTATGGTAGCCAGGTGAGCCATATAGGCACATCTTAGCCTTCTTGCTTAAAATAAAGGGACATTTGGCCTTCTTGTTCGAAATATCTACATCCTGTCTGCTTGCTTGTATTTAAATGTACTGAACTGCATCTGCTTTCTTTAAGTCATGCTTCAAAATCATGCGCGGCGTCTTTGATGCCTTGCATCAAAATTCTTCTTGTGAACATTTTGTCCTATCACAACAATGTGTGAATGTCCTCTGCTACCGATACTTTTAAAAAAAATATGAATACATTTCGAAAACAATTGACATGAAAAGATCATGACACACATCAAGAAATGCTTGATTTTTTTCATTGGAGCGTCATAAATATAGCATGTACTAGTGAATCACCGCATTTGGTTTGCAAACAATACGAATGCAGCAGACGACGTCAAAAATATAGGAAATTTCATGGATGTGTCATAATATTTAGTCACAAATTAGTTAATCATATAATGTAGAAAGACAGAGAGTGGCGTGTGAGATTGTGCGCATGCCGGTCGGCTCAAATTTTCATCGTGTCCAAAAGAATATAATGACGAAACTGTAAATGAGAGAGGCGCCAGGAAAACGAACATTAACGTTTTTATAACCCGTATAACGCGTGTAAAGAAAATATATATCACACCCTAGTAAACACCGTAAATTAACAAGAGCGCCACGGAGTGTATCACTCGTCTGTTTTTTCGAAGTAGGAAAAGTCGCATTTTTTCAATAATTATGAAAGCCAGAGTTATGTGACTTGGTATAGACTTGTGCATTGTTCCTAGGAATATGTGTACCAAGTTTGATTTTAAGATGATTACGGTTTTGAGTTATGAGGTATGGTTATAGTTTTGTGACGACGCAGACGACGACAACGCTCAAGGGCATCACAATAGTCCGACTTTATTTCTTCGAAAAAAAGTCGAGCTAAAATGTCTTTAAACCTTCTTTGAATTAGTGTACAATCAGCTCAAAATATATATTGACTTAAGTAGTATTGTCACGCGTATACGGTCAATGTTGTACAAAGAACATATTTATTTTGGCATACCTGTCTTGGGATAAGAGTTCAGAAATATATCATCGTCTTTACATTTAACATTCCTGATGCTGGTAAAGTTATCGTTTAGAACTTTCTCGGACAATGCAAAATTACAGAGTCTGTATCCATTTGACTTGTCCATCACGTCATACAGAATCGTGTCACCCCCGGGAGCATCGTAAAACCTGTGTCTCGGCATTATCGCCTGGAAATATAAGTAACAATACATTAATACAAGAATGATATCACCACGAAGAGCGTCTTAAAACTTCTGTCTTGGCATTGACGTCTAGAAATGAAAAATAACAGTCATTATGATATAAAAAGGTATGATTTCACCATGAGGAGCGTCATACAACTTCTGTCGCGGCAAAGGCGTCTGTAAATGTAAGTAAGAAGACATTACAACAACGTTTGATATCACCATAAGGAGCGTCAAACAAAGTATGGAGTCAGAAGAAATTAGGTTGTGTCGTCTGAAAATGTAAACAACAGACTGTTTATAACATAGAATAATTTCATCACCAGAAGCGTTGTAAAACTTTTGCAGTAGCATTGTTATCTGGAAATCTAAACAACTCAAATTATAACGTATGGAGATGCCATAATCAGGAAGGTCAAAAACTTCTATCTTGTTCAGAACAAGAAATCAAAATACATTAAGTTTTGCCGTCTGAAAACATAAATAACACGCATTATAACAAGGTATGATATTACCGTTAAAACCATGGTAAAACTTCTGTCGTGGCATCGTATTCTGGAAATGTAAACAACGCACATTATCACAAAGTACTGTGCCATAATCATTACGTTTTAACATTTCTGACGTAACATTTTGAGCTGGAAATGTTTATACAACTCATTCAACATCACTCTATGTTCACAAAACTCTCTGTGGCTCACTGAGACGAATACTTGGATTATCGGAAACAGATTGATTGGCTTGATTATAAGCGATATCTTATTGGGGGAAATGAGCCGTCTCGCGACAAAACCAAAATTGTGCGTAAAGTATAGACTCGGATCAGCCTTAGCATGCCGCGAAGGCTTACCCGGATAAACACTTTTCACCCCCTGTGGATTTTCTGTTTCGGGAATCATTACTCTATACCTCTATCCCCCTGATACGGAATGTGTCCGCCCTGATCAATCTGCGCGGACTGAGCAGGCTGATCTGTGTCGATACATCACGCAGAGGCCATACTATTGGGTTTTCTCGCGGGACGGCTCAAATAAGTGTTTTCACCCCTATATATGTAAGCTCCCTGAAACATACATTATAAGACGATTACCGGTCAATGGATTCAACGGCTGAATTGGCCCGAGGCAAATCCAGCATGTTTACTATTCATTATATATACTTGTGGTTTCCAGTGTCAAGTCCCGCGAGTGTTGCCCAGTTAACATTCGGTGGATCGAATAAGGATTGCCCAGTGTCAAAATCCGACGGGCTAAACATTCGGTGGATCATACAAGGGTTACCTAGTGTCAAATCCCGCGGTCTGAACATTCGGTAGATTATAAAAGGATTGCCCACAGTGTCAAATCCGACTGGCATTCCATTTGATGCATCATACAAGGGTTGTCTACTGTGTCAAATCCCACTGGCTTTTCATTTGATGCATCATACAAGGGTTGCCTACAGTGTCAAATCCGACTGGCTTTCCATTTGATGCATCATACAAGGGTTGCCTACAGTGTCAAATCCGACTGGCATTCCATTTGATGCATCATACAAGGGTTGCCTACAGTGTCGAATCCGACTGGCTTTCCATTTGATGCATCATACAAGGGTTGCCTACAGTGTCAAATCCGACTGGCATTCCATTTGATGCATCATACAAGGGTTGTCCACAGTGTCAAATCCGACTGGCATTCCATTTGATGCATCATACAAGGGTTGCCTACAGTGTTAAATCTGCCTGGCATTCCATTCGATGCATCATACAAGGGTTGCCCACAGTGTCAAATCTGACTGGCATTCCATTCGATGCATCATACAAGGGTTGCCTACAGTGTTAAATCTGCCTGGCATTCCATTCGATGCATCATACAAGGGTTGCCCACAGTGTCAAATCTGACTGGCATTCCATTCGATGCATCATACAAGGGTTGCCCACAGTGTCAAATCCGACTGGCATTCCATTCGATGCATCATACAAGGGTTGCCCACAGTGTCAAATCTGACTGGCATTCCATTCGATGCATCATACAAGGGTTGCCCACAGTGTCAAATCCGACTGGCATTCCATTCGATGCATCATACAAGGGTTGCCCACAGTGTCAAATCTGACTGGCATTCCATTCGATGCATCATACAAGGGTTGCCCACAGTGTCAAATCCGACTGGCATTCCATTCGATGCATCATACAAGGGTTGCCCACAGTGTCAAACACTATTTCAGTTTCCTCCCTTTAATGATTTCCAAATTCGACACGGGCTAACTATTCGGTAGATCATATAAGGACTGCCCAGTGTCAAATCCAACGGGCTTAACATTCGGTTGAGCATACAAGGTTTACCCAGTCTCAAATCCCACTAGCTTTCCTCTCGGTGGATCAAATAAGGGTTGTCCAGTGTCAAATCCCGCGGGCTAACTATTCGATGGATCATATTAGTACCATACATTGTCAAATATCAGGGTCTAACCATTCGCTGGATCATTTAAGGGTTGCACAGTGTTAAATGCAATGCCTGACCACTTACACGTGTTTTCCGGTGTCGAATCCCGCGGGCTAATAATTAAGTGGATCCTACCAGGGTTGCCTAGTATCGAAGCCCGCGGGTTTACCACCCGTTGATTCATACAAGGTTTGCCCATGTCAAATACCATGGGCTTATAATTCAGTGGATCCTACCAGGGTTGTCTAGTGTCAAAGCCTGCGGGATAACCAACCGTTGACCCATACAAAGTTTGTCCATGTCAAATCCTGCGGGCTAATAATTCAGTGGATCCTACCAGGGTTGCATAGTATCGAAGCCCACGGGTTAACAACGCGTTGAACCATAACAAGGTTTACCCATGTCAAATCCAGCGGGCTTATAATTTAGTGGATCCTACAAGGGTTGCCTAGTGTCAAATCCTGCGGGTTAACCACGCGTTGGACCATAAAGTGTTGTCCAGAGTCAAATCCCGCGATCAAACCACTCAATGGATCCTACAAGGATTGCATAGTGTCAAACCCCGCGTGTTAACCATTCGGTGGATCTTAAAATTGTTTCACAGTGTCAAAAACCACGGACTTACCACTCGGTAGATCCTATCGGGTTTGCACAGTGTAACATCCCACGTGATAACCACTCGTTTGATACTATATGGGTCGCCAAGTGTCAAATCCAGCGGACTAATCAGGTTTGCCCAGTATCGAATACAGCGGGCTTACCACTCGGTAGATGCTTTATGGGTAGCTCAAAATCCCATGGGCTTACAACTTGGTGGATACTAAAAGGGATGGCTAGTGTCACACGGTTAAACAACTGGTTGGACCTTGGCAGTATTTACCAAAGTCAAATACCCAAATCTTACCATTCGATGGGTCCTACATAATGCAAAAGTATTTATCTAAAGTTGGAAAGTAAATAATTCATGTAGTAAACGATGCTTTGTAATAACCAGTTATATGGGACTTTATCGAAAATTTCCATCGTTATGGCCACATTTTAAACAGTAACGTGGTTGAAAGCGACGATAAACACAGCGACAATAAAAAACGATCAAGAGGAAGGAATCTTCCAGTCAGATCTATTGAAAAAATAATGTGCAAAATTCAACTCACCTTTATTAATAACGCCTAATTGTATTACACAAGATTGTATATACCCAAGTCTTTCTCTAATGTCGCTGACACGTTTATTTGTTTAAACGTGTTTACATATGATAATATAAACACACTTCGGTAACATATTTTATCCGTTTTCAACCGGATCAAATTCTGTAACATGCTCTTGATGTTAACTGAATACTTTATTAAATATTAGACAACTGAGTATTCAGCATAGCCTTGGTTATCATGAACATGTATATATATACGTGTTTTGCGTCAGGTAGGAAGAAGCCAATGTGTGATGAATTTGGCTTACCAGTGAATTACAATAGTCTCAACAGGGGCCTTCGTTCTCTATTTAAATGTCCTACAACAATATATACACCCGTGGCGCTGTACTCATTTAACCATTTCCCACATACAAACGCAATTCTTCAGCAGCCATCTTTCGAAAACACTATGGAAAAAAGAAAAAAGTGCACATGTTGAGCAATTTCTCCCTTTTTACAATAGCTCGTTTCAATTATATCACTTCATATGTAAACAGATTTTCGATAAGTTTGCCTGAAGAAATCAATTGAAATGCTGAGAGATTCTTAAAGAAAATATGTCCGTTTAGTTTGAAATTGAAAACCCTGTAATGATAATTATTGTGAGATAAATCTTTTCTTTTCACACAATGTTCTCAAACTAAATCCTGTACATATGAACACAAATCTCTTGGGAACATCTTTAGTTTGATAGCTTAGAAGTTATTGACACTATCAACAGTTTTTAAGTGATACCGCGGCGGTCAATTCACCTTTATTAGGAATTATGAAATAAATGAAATAGTACTACTTACTTGTTATACAATCCTATCTTGTCTCCTATCTTGTTATCACTTGTCACGCGATACACTTGTATGGGTCGTGTTCAATAACGTGACATAACCTGATAAACATTAACGACTATCTCAGGCAACATTCAACTTAAACATAGGAGTTTAACGCTGGTTTCAACATGTTTTCAGTCATTTCACGGCGGCTAGTTCGCCTAACAATATGTTGTTTGACTTTCTTTCAGCAGTTCTCAACACAACATGCTTTCTCACATATAGTGTAAGTCCATTTGTGGAAGACAGATGCAGCATTGATTGTCTTTGTTTAACCGTCTGTAAGAATGTTGGCAGAGCTTGGTTTCAAACTCACAAACCTTTGAATGGCAGCCTGCGTCGTTATCAACTAAGCTACCGGGGCTCAGCTTTGATGATATGAATCGACCTTTTGTCCTTTAAAAGCGCTCAATTTATCTGATGGACCATTCACGCATCGTACATTAGCATTCCCACAAATAATGTTGAGGATGTTACTGACACTTCCCCATTGGCTTGCGAAGATGCAGTCTGACAGGCTCTGGACAGTGTGATTATTGACAGAAGCAGCGTGAATCATAGGCTATATGTCAATATTACTTATGCGCAGCAGCCGATGGTAATACTTAAATATTTAAAATCATATTTGTTTTCCTTATAGTTTGTAAAACATGAATGGTGGAATGTATTTAAGTAAATGACTTAATTGACATGAATACATATCTTGCTGACTAGCAATGCTCGTTAGCAAACGAAAAAAGTGTACTTATATTAGAGAAAGAAATGTGATGAAATAAAGTACGTTTAAAAGTATTACTTAGTGAGGTTTGTGGAATTGGACCCAGAGCTAGCATACTTATTTAATCAATATGGAATACACAGCGACATATAGTGTATTTTATAATACTCGTTTGAGTTAAACCATGTCTTATCAAAACTCGATATTTATGGGGGAAGGGTAGGCGTTTCAAATTTTTTAACATGCTGGTAAATCCGGACGCATATACGAACAGTAAACAGCCTTTGAAATTTCGTGGCACGATAAGCATTTTCACTACTTTTATTTTCTTTTTATGGTTATTTTCATTGAAAAATTCGCAAATTCAGTAAAAATTATATATGCGTCATAATTAAATACATGTGTGTAGGTCAAGACCAAGTACGAAGTGTACTGTAATTGTAAGGTGTATTGTAGAGGTTTAAACATATCTAAATTTAAACATGTGAAGCCCTTTAGGTTTTTTTTCCACCAAGTATCGAACATTTCAGTCTGGGCCACTGTTAACCAATGCTTCCAGTCATAATGTTGGTTTCCTCGTGGAACGGCTCATATGTTTTTAACCTGATAGGTCAAAGACCGATGTCCAACCATGTTATAATTGCAACGCTGTCCCGCAAATCCAACCTTAACGTATGCATAACAAGTGTAGATAGAGATGTATCTGTCGCCCGATACAATCTGAATCAAATGCATACACCAGTTGTCAGAAGTCTGTTGAAACATTGTATAACTACAAGTATCTGGAGACCAAGGTATATTGATATGATAATACTACATTTGATTAGTCGATCATAGCCGTTCTTCTGTACCTTTCACAATTATTGTACGACTAGATTGTGAACATGTTTGGATCCTGATCAGAATACAAGGAAGCGCAGGCTGATCCAGATCTTCTGCATTTGGGTCGTTGTGAACGAGATGCGCCCGTATTCACCACCAACTGTTAATACTACTAAACATTCTAAATTTACAAAAGTACAACATTTCAGATTGGAGAAGCAGTTTGGTTAAGAATATTCTACACATTTAAAATAAGAATGAATTTAGCATGGTTGGTGAATGATGGCCCTAAATGAGTTTACGAGTTTAGTCTTTATAGTCAGATTTCTTGCACACTTTGCCAACATAAAGGCCTACAGAACTCTAGATAATGAGAGTTGTTCAATTTCCTAAACCCTTATCATACACTCAAAGCATGTGTTGTGAGTACTCAAAAGAATCGTCTCAATGAGACGGTAACTGTGAGTACCAACAACATATTGTTTGATTATGTTATAAGAGAAATATTGGTGGGAAAACCCCAAGAATATTCCTCCTTACCTTGTTCTCTGTAAATAGGAACACACCTTTTCTAAGCATGTTGAATTATGGCTCAAATACTTTGGGCCCACATTTAAGATGCCTGTTCACTCATCTTTTCGGTTTACTGTCTTGCAGCTGTTGATAATTTCATTCATCAAATCATCGGTAGCATCTAGTTCTAGAAAGACGCGTTAGTTAAAAAAGAGAGAGAGAGAGAGAGAGAGAGAGAGAGAGAGAGAGAGAGAGAGAGAGAGAGAGAGAGAGAGAGAGAGAGAGAGAGAGAGAGAGAGAGAGAGAGAGAGAGAGAGAGAGAAAATAACAGATATCACACATTATCAAGACTAGGTTTATCTCGTCGAAAAGAAAATGGGGGAAGGGTCATGCATTATGCAAGAAATAACTCACCAGGCCAAAATGGGTACCGTCATTTTGGCTCAAATCGGATCCGGACAAAACCGATGTTCAGCATGACAGCGGATGTATTTGGCGTAATTTGATATACAATACTAATGAGTAACACTATTTTACAATGGAATTGTCGAGGGTTAAATTCTAATTTTGAAGAATTATCTTTACTTATCGATGAATATAAACCAGTAGCACTTTGCTTACAACAAACTTTCCAGAAAGATTCTGAAGAATTCTAAAGTATCACTCGTGTTACCATCCAACCTTAAGGGCTGATGGTCGAGCTTGTGGTGGGGTGCTGTAGTTGTTAATAAGTTCCTCATAAGCTTATAAATCTTGATACAACATTGCAGGCAACTTCTGTTAAGATTTGTATTAAAAAAGCAGTGACTTTGTGTTCATTGTATCTCCCATCAAGTATGCCGTTAGATATAAATAAACTAAACAACCTTATCTCTCAATGCCCCAATCCCTTCATTTTAATGATGGATTTCAATTGCCACAATACATTGTCGGGATGTAACGACACCAATATAAAGGGTTGAAAGTTAGAAGATTTTGTTATTAAACGTGATCTTTGTCTTTTAAATGAAAAAACATATACATACTTGCACCCTGCTACTAGTTCTTACTCATGTCTTGATCTTGCTGTTTGAAGCCCTGATATATTTGTTGATTTCTCATGAAAGGTTGCAGACGAACTTCATGGAAGTGATCATTTCCCTTTAATTATCACTAAAACTGGACGCTCTGTCCAGGAGCGTCCGAGGCGATGGAGGCTTCACAAAGCGAACTGGAATTTATTCCAGATGCGATGTGAGCAATCCATTACTCCGAATGTTTTTTTGAATTGGGACTATCCTACACAACTCTTTACTTCATTAATTATCAGGCAGCTGAAGAAGCAATACCCTGAACTTCGACAACCCCAAAGCACCCTCACAAACCTTGGTTTGATGAGGATTGCACAAAGGCTATAGAAACACGCAAATCGGCTTTCAGACAATTTGACCTGAGGCCGACCCTGGAAAACCATGTAAAGTTTAAAATAGCTCGAACAAAAGCTCGCAAAACTATTAAAAAAAGTATACGTGCGTCTTGGCGACGGTATGTATCTGGGTTGTACTCTAGATCATCCGTCAAAAAGACATGGGATATGATAAGAAAACTCAATGGCAAGAGTAGTTCCATTAGTGTAAATCATCTGGTCACCCCAGCCAGTGTCGTTACTTCATAGAAGGATATTGACAATACTTTGGCAGATTCCTTTGCTTAAAAGTCGTACTCTTCAAACTATTATTATTGTTTAAAGAAAATCAACAGTAGAAGGGGAAATAACAACGTTATTTTAAATCAAAGAATGAAGAGGCATACAATAAACATTTAACGTTAAAAGAATTAAAAACGGCTCTTAAGAAATGTCATGATTCAGCTGCAGGTTCAGATGATATACACTATGAGAAACTTAAACATTTATCTTACCGGTCCCTTTCTTCTTCACTTGACGTTTATAATCAGGTTTGGCGAACGGGAAATCTCCCGAGGTCTTTGAGAGGCTATCGTTATTCCAGTACCCAAACCTGGTAAAGAAACAACTAATCCTTAGAATTATCGTCTTATATATAGCCTTAATCAAGGAAAAGCATGGTCAACGACAGACTTGTTTGGTTTCTTGAAAAGAACAAACTTATCACAACTGTCCAGTCTGGTTTTCGTAAACTTGGAAGTACAATGGATCATTTGATCCATTTTGAAACTTTTATCTGTGAAGCTTTTATTAAAAAGGAGCATGTTTTCTCTGTCTTTGAGCTAGAAAGTGCTTATGACACGACTTGGAAGTATGGAGTTATGAATGATCTGTATGATTTTGCCATAAAGGGTCGCCTTGCATATTTTATTTCTGCATTTCTAACTGATCTTCAGTTCAAAGTTCGTGTTTGTGATACTGTTTCTGAAGTAGGGGTCACATTTCTGCTTTACCATTTGCCTTATGTGAACGGCTACTGACGCATTTGAAGCAGACGACTTATGAAAGGTTGTCGCCAAAGGAACTATTGCTCATGTGTTGCGTATGGGGATCAATTTTGTCTCATTGATACATACTCAAAATGGCGGCTCCCTTGAATTTAGCAAGTTTCATATCAGAAAGTTTCATGGGTTATTGAAAAACAAGAAAACTCCCACCTGTTACCTGTAAAGGGAAAACCCGATTTATGTTTTTTTTTTTTTTTTCGGAATAACATTATCAAATCTGTTAATCCTGTGGTTGAATGTTTTGTATATGTTGATGATTTCTGTATTTGTTACAGACAAAACAAATTGCAACAAGTTTTGAATAATTTGCAAAAATGGCTTTTAATTTTCTAAAAGCAAGACCAAATGTATACACTTTTGTCAACTTCGTAAACTCCACCTAGATCCTGATTTAACACTAAATGGCACTCGTATTGTGGTTATGCCTGAATTTAAATTCCTTGATCTATTATTTGACCGGAAACTGAATTTATTCCTCATATTAAATATCAAAAAATAAATTATGTGTTGTGTCCCATATGGACTTGGGAGCTGACCGTAAAATCCTTTCGAAACTTTACAAGTCATTAATAAGATCTAAATTAGACTATGCGTGCATTATCTATGGCTCTGCAAGAAGGTCATACATTGCATCAGTTGATACCATTCACCATCAGGGTTTACGGCTAGCCCTGTGCATTTTTCGAACCTCGTCCGTCAAAACTCTCTATATAGAAGCCAATGAACCATTCTTATATTTACGGCGACAAAAACTAGCTATGCAGTATATTTTAAAACTTAAGTCCAATCCTTCAAATCCCCCTCATAGAATTGTTCTTAACCCTTTATACAAGGAATTATTTTCAATGAAGGAACGGGTAATTCCACCTTTTGGTATCCGTTTCGTTCCAGGAGTCGCTAAGCTTGATGTTAACCTTGACGACATCGCGAAGCAGGTCATTTTATATCTCCATCTTGGACTCTGAATAGTCTATAATTCATTTATAATATTACTACCGATAAAAAGGCCTGCACAGATCCTATTGTTTTTAAATCCAAGTATATGGAAATTAAAATTACATATGCGTATTTATACAGATGGTTCTAAGGATGGCTAAAAGGCTGCTGCTTCCGCAGTTCCTGATGGCGACGGGATAACATTTCTGTTACCAGATAAGGTTTCTATATTTTCTGCCGAGTGGAAATTAATTTGGCAGAGTGACTGAAATGATCAAGTTAATAATAAACTGTACTATGCTTTGAGATCCTTTCGTCGTGAAGAGATTGTTCATTCCCGTTGACACATTGAAAGGACATGAAAGAAGAGGAAGCTCCTAAATGTATTCCATGTTTTACTTAACTTTCAGTCTAGTAGATTCTTCTTGAGTTTGCTGATTTTGCCCCAATACATGCCAGATTTTTCAAGGCTCAAAGTATGCTTTAACTCTTTCAGTCTGTCAAACCTGAACTTTTATTTGAATTCCTAAGGGAAATTAATATTTGTAATAAGATATGATAATGTCTTGCCTTGCTTTTACATTTTAATTACTCTTACTGTTCCTGTTTTACATTTTCTCATATAATTTGTATCTTTATGTTAAGTAGTACATACTCATGTTTGGCTTTTTTGCCTAAAGTTTTTGCTTATATTCTATTTTCACTGGCCTAAGTGTTGTTTTGTATCAATGTTTTAAAGTATCACATACATCATATTTAATTATTGTGTCTAATATGCTCGTTGTTTATTATTTCATCATTTACAGTTGTTAACGAATATTAATGAATGCCAAAAATGACCTTACATGTTGACGGGCCTAAACATCCCATGCATTCATTCATGCGTTTGAAGCAAACAGTTGACGCACGGACGCACGCACGCACGACGGACAATTCGCCATGGTATAAGCTCGACTGACAAGAATAAGATAAGCCAAAAGGACACAGTATATCCTGATACTAGAGTGTATCAATTAATATGTCACAAAAGTATTGAAAATAAAAGTTATCTGACACAAATCAAACAGTACATAAAATACCTGGTATCTTCTCTTTAGCAAAATATGCGTAAAAAATCGTTATATTTGCGAGAAAAGCAAATGTCCTAGTTGAAAGTAAACAACCTATTACAAATTACAGGAGGTACGATTTCTGAATGGCAACAGTTTATATATATTAAGAACTTTACTTATCCAGTGGGCAGTGAACAGACACATCAATTAAAGTTGATATCGCTTTTCACCGTGTGCCCTTCAAATCTGTTATGTCTGTTTTGACAATTGTGTTATACTATGATATAACTAAGCCCCGGTAACTCAGGCAGTAGCTATGCAATTTGTCAATTCAGGGGTTGTGAGTTCGAACCCCAGCCCAGCCAACTTTCTTTCCGACGATTGACAAAAGTTACGGTGCCTAGAGTAATTCGTCTTGCACTTATGTGCCAACAGTCTATATTGAAAATCAGTCAATTAATAGGAAAGTATGTTGTGTGGAGTATTGGTGCACAAAAGCCAGGAAACACAGGATTAGGTGAACTGGCCCAGCCGACTCATTCATTAGATTCTTGTCAAGCTGCAACAGATCTAATTTAGTTAATATACACGTATATAAATTCGTGCACGAAATATTGTTGAAAAGTCTAACCTTAGCATTTAGCATCCATATAATCTGATCTTTATCTACAGTAGTTGCTAGTCATTTTATATTTTTTGTAAAATAACAACTAGAGGGAAAGAAATCTAGAAATATTTGCATTTTGTGGGGGTAAACCTATATAATTATGAACGTTTTAACGAATTATTTCTTCTCAAAATCGATTTGGTTTGCAATTTGTCCTCGAATGGCTGCATTTACTTTGAGCACACCAATCTCTCTCGGTTACTTCCGCTGCTTAAAAAGTCCCTGTGTTCTTCTGATATTTTAGCACTTTGTTATGTCAATTTTCTTATGTTGTTGTCATTTGGTATGGATCGAATTAATCAATTTAATGAACAAATAAAATTATAAATTTACCGCAACGAAGATTATATTTACAGGAAAGTCGATTATTTTTTTATTTATCGGTAGTACTGCGCGTATGAATCTGGAAATTACCGTGTCGCTGATGATCTTCCAACACTCTACAGTGAAAGTTCCCCACTATTTTTAAGATGGTTGGGCACTCTAGAGCACAACATGTACATGAAAAAAGGGTCGTGAACGATCCAAATAGCATGCCTGTGTTACAATAGACATTAAGTGTAATTAGTGCAGCATTCAACAAAACAAATTGAATATCAAAAAAGAGGTGGTGGACCTTTTTCAGAAAGGAGAAACATGGTACTAATATGTTAACATCATTTTCACCAGGTTATTTAAAATACTCTGCATTTATGTATTTGAACCATATTTACAAACAATTTAAAGTATATTGACAGCAATTTGTTCAAACTAGTTTGACAGAAAAGTTTTTAGCCGTTATTGCTGATAAGTATTCATGGATTTACATAGACATGAACGAATTTAGTGACAGAAGTGCTACCTGATATATTATTATACAATGATGGCAGTTTATATTTCCCACAAACAACAATTCTGCACCAGACGACTTTTAAATCATATAGGCGGGTGTACTGAAAATATATAAAAATGAAAGTATAATTATTGAATAAAGTTGAAAACATTGTGGCAAAAGGATAGATAGATATATATTCTTTTTTTCCTCCATACTTGAAGATCAAGTACATTTCATATTAAACATTACAAAAGTGAGAAAATAAATATGTATACACACATATACGCAATGATACGAAAACTAAATGTAAACGGGGAAACAAAAAACAACTTAGAGAAGACATATATAGATAGGAGTATGAGACACGTTTAGGAATACAAATCAGTGTATGAGTTAACATTTGCATGTAATGAAAACCATGATCACCCTGTGCATTCGGGCATTCTAATAATGGTCAACAGTGTTCGTTATCTATAAAACAGTATTCATATCAAAAGCAAGTCCCTACTAATGTGGTAATTTGATAGAATCACTCATGATGATACAAATAGCTGGATACCAGGGGAATATGGCTTAAAATATAAATCAATTCTATGGATGGTTATATATTCCATACTAAAAAAATATTCGCCAATATGTAAGGAGTTTCAGGTCCTCAAACTGTTCAGTAAGACGCGTTTAACGTAGCATACGTGTACGTGTTAAAACGTGATGGCTGAAATAATACGCATTTAGAATAAATGGTGGTTCGAATAACAGATTATTTTTCTACTAACCAGGATTTAAAGACCTTAAAAAGCTTAACATCTTGTGTAGTTGTATTAAAGTAACTTTGAAGCAAAGAACCCTTATCTCGTCTGTTATTTGTAACCTGATAGTATTACCTGACGGGTAACCTGATATTATTTCTATAATCTGTTGTTCAGGCATTAACTGACATAAGGCTTTATACGACTCATTACCTAAGATAGTATGTAATCTGCACCAGAGGCGATCTTGGTGATGATTGTTAATTATACAAAATAATATTAAGTGTGTGACTATATCATCGGTAATTATATGGCATTTGGGGCAATAAGTCAAATATTAGCGAGAAAATAAGCGTCCAATAAGTAAAATTAATGTTTACAGTACGGGAGATAATCTCGATATAACTGTGCAAATCGCCACACATTACTAGGCATGTACTTGATGTGGAATAAAAGGTATTTAGTTAGATTTTCGTCTCCCATTACTCTGTTCCTATATTCGTTATTTGTATGGTCTGTTATTGCTCGATTTATGATTTTCTTCCACAATGACAATTTAGGAAATGTTGAGCTTTCTGCAAAAACTAACATATATTTATTAGTAAGCTTGTATTTCTTAAATATGCGATATATGTCTGGCATGAAACCGAGGGCGCTTCAACGTGAGTTTAAGAATTTTACAAACCTTTGAATGAACATGATTTCCAACATTTTAATTTCTGGAATATAGCAAAGCTGGCCAAAGAACAAAATCTTCCTTTTGTCAATTTCGTATTCTAATGGATGCATTGCGATGAAGCTAATAGCGACAATTGTTCTATTTGAATACGGGAGTGATTGCATATGTTTGATGCACTGACTATGAGCTTCATCGTATATATGAGGGTGTTGTTTTGTCATGTCATTCCATAATTCGCAGCCGTATATTGCCGCAGGTAGAGCTATCGAATCATATAAGCTTTTACAGGTTAATGGATGTAGTCGTTCGGTATAAACATGTATATCTGCAAGACTAAAGTAGGTTTTCCTAATCTTTGCACAAGCTTGCGACACATCACCATCGAGATTCATAGAATTATAACATTCTATACCTAGATGCGTATATTTATCAGTTTCCGCAACTTTATAAGAGCCTAGGTACCAAGTTTGATTACGAGATTTGAATTCATATTTCGATTAGTTGAAAACTAGAACATTACTTTCATAAAAAATCGTGGTACAAAATAGAATTTTGGTAACACTTATCCATGAGTCGCTCAAGTCCATTTGAAACCAATGATACTAATACCATATCATCTGCTGTCGTAGGACAACCGAAACTGTAGTCGTTTATTTTTAGACAATACTTAGAATTGGACAATTCCTCCATTAAATCATTAATAACTACAACTGATGCCTGGTTCCCTGTAGTATTAGGAACCACTCGGAGGTATACCCTTGGGTGTTTACGCAGCTGTAAGCGTCTCGGAAGAGACTAGATTATTTTAAATAAACTTTTGTTTATGCCTGTCTTATATAATTGTGAAATGGATGACGCTATAGAGGCTGGATAACTTAATTAAAGTATATAAAGGAGAAGAAAAAACAATGAGAGGATCTTGTTCCACACGTTTAAAAGAAAGACTTTAACGTTCCTCTGATAGCCCATACAAATAACAGATTCTACAAGAATGGTAGAATAATGGAAACGCAGCAGCTAAATGACAAGTTAAACATTGTTGCAATGTGTCCAAACATTCCTCTGGGAGGGCGATTATCTTATTTTTGGGATAGGGGCGTTTCGCGCCTATCCCATACTCATGCTGATTTCGAAAAGTCGGATTAAAGCTGCAACCACAGTCCACATGTGTATACCTACAACAATCGAGTTTTGATTGGTTATAATCTGCCTTTTCAACGATTTCATTGGTTCGACCGAATCACGAAAAACCATCCGCTTGCATTTATTAATCATCGGATACAAAATAGTTCAAACGAGTGAAACACACTCTGAACTATGATTGACCTTAATGTCAGTGGTGTAAGGTAACGTCGACCGTGCTGTTACCCCATTAGTTTACAACAGTCGACTTACATAGAGAAATGTGCAAATCATTGTAAATAAAATTATTGAAAGGAGTTGAAACCATTGTGGCAAAAGTAGAAATTGCCTACGATAAGCAATTTCTCCTTTTGTCACAATGTTTCCGATTGTCGTCTGCTGCAAGCGGAACCCTTTCCGTCATAATATAACAGTTCGAATATTGAAATATTGTTGAAAATGGAGCTATTGCTGACAATGAACAATTTCTCCTTTTCACACAATGCTTTCAAACACGTTTCAAATTAATTCTTTTCATATTTAAACGTTTTACTGTGGACATTCTTTTACTCTATCTCCTTTCCGGACACATTTTGAATAACATGCTAGAGATTAATGATAACGAGCAATATCGCCTTACATCAAAAGGAAAAATATATAGTTTATACATAGCTTTGTGGAAAAAGAGGAAATGGGTCACGAATAACCATTCTGCAGCCGTCTGCTGCACATGCGTCAAAAAGCGACATTAAACGGGAAAGGATTGAACCGTTTCCGTTATAGCAACTTAGTTACATACGAATGTTGAAAGTATATTTGCCTACGGAGCAACTGCTGACAATGAGCAATTCCTCCTTTCCAAACAATGCTTTGAAACATGAATCAATTTTTGTCTATAACCTAGATAACGAAAATATTTGTCTACAGTTATTATGTTAACCTTTGCCCCTTTAAGACACATTTGACTAACCTTAACAGATAAATGATAATCAGCAAGTTTGTCTTTTTCCACAATGTTTTAATTACTATTCAAAATAATACTTTCAGGCTTAGTTAAATGTTGTTTGCTGTATATTTAGTCTACGTGGTCAAGGGTAAGGAGTTGTTATTACATAATCCGTCCAAAGAGAGAGGTCCTACTGTGTATACATGCCATGAAAGAATGGTACTAACGGTCTCACCGCTACTGGAGAATTGTTGGTAAAACAGGTCGCGTGTTGTGTTGAATATTCTCACGTGTCGCTGTATGTCGACCCAACTAGGACATAGGAATTAAATCTACAAATTAGAGATAAGATTTCGACACTGATTGATTGTGGTTTAACGCCGTTTTTAACATTTTCTACGTTATATCACGGCGGCCAGTTCATCTACAAATATGTTTCCTGGTTTCCTCACACCAGTACTCCACACAACAAACTTCCCAACCAACTGGGTTCTTTTTCACATAGACTTAGCCCATTTGTGAAAGACGAATGACTCATGTCGCATTGACTTTTGTCAAACGTCGGAAAGAAAGATGGCCGAAAATGTCAACATACACACGAGTTATAACCGCAAGGTCATTATTTATTTTATAATTGAGGCCCTTCTACCGATTTTGGGACTAAAATTATAATGTATATGCATTTGCGCTAATTAAAGATTCAACGTTCGTCAACGTGTAATCTAGTCCTAGACGTATCTGTTGACAAATAAACTAGAAGTATAGTCTAAATAGGTTTTTGTAAATTAACCTTGTACGGTCCCATTTCGGAGATACAATTAATTTGCAAATACTTTACAAATACCATAATCTAAGCTTTCCTAAGCACAGACGTGTTTTGACGCATCGAACCAGTCTTCTGTAATCAATACTTTATAAGTTGTCTCTGTCTGTAAAGCTTGGAGGTATAATCCGGTGTCCGGCCGGCTGTCTGCCTGAATGTGCGTTCGTCCGTCCGTCATGGATTGCATGTATTGGTCAAAACGTTGTTTCTGTATGGCAGATTTATTTGAAAGTGGTCAAACTTATACCGTGTGATCAGGAGAACGGCAAAATACTAGGTACATAACTCTGGTCTGCTTATCTTAGTTATCTTCATGTTTCCTTATTTAGTTCAGCGATTGTCTCAATTAATTTCCATTGTATCCATTTCCAAACTTGGTTTGTAGGTAACGTATGACCTACACATTTGCAGTGCACCATTACCATAACTTTAGCATGCTGCGTTTGGAGTGTGTATATTTTTGTCTTTTCATGTTCTCACTTATTATATGACTTTCGCATGAAAAACACATGCCCTTGTTTCGTTAATGAGTGTTTCCCAAGCGTTGTACTTTGTCCAGAGCGACTGACTGTCTGTCCGTCTTTGTGTTCATTCATCCGTCCGTCTGTCCGTTAGGGTTTGCATTAATGGGTCAAAACTTTGTTTCTGTTTCGCGGATCCATTTCAAAGTCGTCACACGTATACATTGGGATTAAGAGATCGATACAATATTTTGAACACAAATCTGATCTGGTTTTTTTAGGTGTAAAACTCATTTTTCATTTCTTCGGTTATTGTCTCAATAGATGTCCAATGTATCAATTTAAGACTTGTTGTATAGGAAACTCAGAGCTATAGATGTGCAGTGCAAAAGAAACATAACTCTAGCATGCTTTCGATTGTCTTTCATTTATCAGCATGATTACAATATAAATTGTGAATCTTTAGTGATTTCTGAACTGGAAATATTTTAATTAAGGGTCGCTGCTCTGTTTCTTGTCAATCTTTTTATTTTGTTTATACAAGAAAAGGGTGAAACTTTGATAAATTAGGTATTTGTATTGTATAGGCAGGCAATATGTGTGCTTCGCACATTTTTGGTTTGGTTTCTTTAAAGGTCATTGTTTCAACAATGTTTGTCTATATTATCTATGCCATATATTTTCAACTTACATATGCCCCTATACCAACAGCGCTTTCAGCGCTTTGATTTTTAACGGACCCGGAAAATATTACTTCCAACAAATGGTTCAGGACGTTACAAACTAAAACAAAATCGAACAACAATTGCATGAGGAATATAGCAATCATTGATAAAAAATGCCATCGAAAAGGTAGAGAGAAAAAAGATGCAATTACAGATTTTTACAGTCATCTTTTCTGGTAACAAAGAAACATAGGAAGATGCGTCCAGTAACAATCTTCGACCTCTCAAAATATATTTGACAATGGACAACGTGATCAAATATTTCAGACTGGTAGAAAAGGGAGATCGGGCAATAAATCTAGATATTTCCGCTGCCTATTACCATCTGAAAATATTCAAAGGCTACAGGAAATTTCTAAGGTTCAGTTATCTAGGCAAAGAAAGCAATTCAGAGCAATGAGTGTAAGTAGGCTATTCCACTGATGGATCATTTTGCAATATTCAATAACACTGATGGATCTGTTTGCAATATTCAATAACACTGATGGATCTTGTTACAATATTGAATAACAAGAAGACACAAATGCTCTTCAGACTAATGAGTGTCGGATAAACAGTTGCACATCGAGTGTTTACAAAAGTAATAGCAGTAGTGGCAGCACACTAGAGAAAACAGGGCATTCGTTTAACAATTTCTTTCGACGATTGGCAGCTCTCAAGCATTTGCGCAAAATGATGTGTAACGGTCGATGCACAATTCCATCTGTCCTTTTTGGTCTGGGACTTTAGCCCCTGGTCATAGTAGTATTACCATTTTGTTCGGAGTTAGCAGCCTGCCAATTGCTGTTAACACCCTACAACGCATTTGGGGTGAGACTGTACGAGAAAAATAGTTCATCATGGGTTCATCATGGATTCAACAAAACCGCATTTAAAATGGTTAAGATCACCTAAAATAGCTCATTATAATGTTGTCGGAACATCAGTGAAAAACTTAAGGGGTGAGTACTCCAAAATAAGTTTGACAAATTCTTTCGACGATTGGCTATCGCTCAATCAGTTGCGCAAAATGATGATTTAGCCCCTGGTCATAGTAGTAATACCATGTTTCAGAGATGGCAACCTGCCAATTGCTGTTAACACCCTACAACGCATGTAGGGTGAGACTGTACGAGAAAAATAATTCATCATGGATTCAACTAAACTGCATTTAAAAGGTTAAAATCACCTAAAATAGATCATTATAATGTTGTTGAAACATCAGTGAAAAACTTAAGGGATGAGTACTCCAATATAAGTTTAACAAATGCTTAGAAATTAATGCCCCGAGAGGTCAAATATGGAGGGCTATTATTATCTTCGCGAAGTGGAACGGAAAAGTACGACTATATTCGAGTATTTAAGGAGATATTCCAATTCAGTTTAAATGGAGTAAACTGCCATTGTAAAACAAATCATGATGCATCATTTTTCCATTACGGTTTCGGATTTTACATTTTTTTTATATTCTGCAATTTCATATTCCATAATATATTTTACAAACAAAGAAATAAGTTTGCGAATATTCCCGGAAAATTGCGACGAAAAATAAATGGTCAACAAAGAAGACACGAGTGGATTTGTCTAACCCTTATCTTCATAACCCCACATTTCGCTGCATCCAAAAAAGCAGGAACAAACTGTATAACATTGTAGGAAGAATTCAGACAGCTCGTTTCTGCAATGTTATCCACTATGTTAGTAAATGAAACCAAAATTCACTTATAACTGATAAGTGTTGAATTACTACTTTCAATTTGGATGAGTCCAAGAAAATGCTTATTGAGTTGTGTCCAAATGCATATGTTACACAATTGTAGTCCACAACGAATGACTGTCTGATAATGTTCAAATTACAAATTATCTTATCCCACATTTAAATTTGTGGTTACAGGAAGCACAATTATTGAAGAGTCGATCTGTCCAGGCGGCACAGATTGCAATGATGATCTTAAGAGATGCAAGACACATGAACACTTGTACAGTGCAAGGCCCTTGGTCTAATTAACAGAGACCTCAGCACAGTTATTATCTGCAGATGTAGGCTGTATTTCTGACGTTCAAACATTTCCTCCCACATTGTACAATCAGAATGTTCTGATTCGGACCGACAATACACAATAAGTTATGGAGGACTTAAATCTTCAATGGGGAAACAGGTTAATAGAAACATGTCGATTGATACGAAAAATATGGTCTTTAGCTTGAAGGCAGCTCACATTGCAGGGAAAATGAATGTCAGTTTGAACAGGCAGACCATAACACAAACAGACTGGATATTTCAACGAATCATTTTGTAAGTTTTTCCATTAGTAGGCTATTCCACTGATGGATCTTTTTGCAATATTCAATAACAAGAAGACACAAATGTTCTGTTCTTGGACACATCATTTACAGGCAACTTGATCGCTATAAAGTATATTTAAATGACAGTGCAACTTTCTTATCATCTATTTTACCACCTTTTGAGAAGTTTCCAATTGGACAACATCCGTACATAATTCATCTGTTAAAGGGAATTTTTAATGAAAGGCCACCAAGCATATATTTCGTACCGTTTACAGCTAACGTTTACAAAACAGGTATTACATTTCAGGGTACTGGAATGTCAAACCATGAAGGTACTTATATTTTGTGCCAGCTTATCTTGAAGATAAAATTATGGATCCTAAGAGATGTCTTTATCAGTACACTTTGACCATAGCTATCGACTTAACATGTAGTGCTAGAGCGTCCGCCTCGGTGCGGAAGGTCACTGGTTCGATCCCCGGCCGGGTAATTCCAAAGAATTTAAATATTATAGTAATGGCTGCCCTCATTGGCGCTCAGGGTAGCGGGGTTAGCATTACGACTGCCTGACTGGTGTCAGGATAAATGGACAAGAAGTATTTGTAACTTACCCAGGAAACGTCGTGATGTAACGGAAAATAGATAAAAGTGGCATAAACACCAAACAATAGGTCATCCTATTAGCAGGAGGCTGCGGGTTCGATCCCCGTCCTGGACATAATATAAGCTTAAAAACTAGTTTTCCCTCATTGGTGCTCAGGATTGTGGCGTTACGACTGGCTCGCTGGTGTCAGGATAAATGGAAACGGTAGTACGCATAACTTACTCAGGAAACGCCGTGCTATAACTTAACAATTGTTGAAAGCGACGTAAAACACAATTCAAACAAACGTATGCGCTGATGATTTCATGATGGTGGTAAGAAGAGTGATACTTATCTTCTGTATATATTTTTGCTGTTTCTTTGTGAAAATTCACTTATATTATTACTATAAAAAATTGTAAATAGTTTCTTCTAAGTATATAGTTTATTGGATTTGTTTGGATTTCCCGAGATGCAGGGGAATAACTATGTTTAATATCACTTTAAACAACGTGTTATAGACTGTTGTTTACAATCTCAGCATAGTGATGTCGACACCTCTACTAGATGTATACACTTTAAATAGCTTAAAACTCTTCTTAATGTAGTAAGGTACTACGTGTTCTCTACCATTACATTTGAGAAAAATCAGGGCAAAATTAAGGTGCTCCAATCACGAACTAAATATTAAAGTTGGTAGACATGCTGGAATACAAAGAGGGCTTCGGATTTGCCCGTATTGCCTTATACAGACAAATAAAGAAGTTTTTGAAGATCTTTCATTATAAACTAAACGATGATATTATATTTTTGTATCTACCCGATCATCTTTGTTCCAACAAGTCTTTGGACGCCTTTAATATAATTATGGGCTCAAATAATTACATAACGATCTACTCAATTTTTATATATTTACCATTTGTTAAACAAGCGAAACATAATTTAATTTATGTGTTTAGATTTAGATGTTCAATGAAATTGTTCCTCTTTACATTTTATGGGCCAGAGGCCTACATCATCAAATAAACTATATTGTTTTATATTAAATTGTATTTTATTGTTCACAAATGATGATTAAAGTGATAAGATGTATACTAAAAAATCTCTATAAATGGTAGTATGATTATTGAATAAAGTTGAATAATTGTTTCAATGGAGATATTACTCATCATGGGCACTTTCACCTTTTGGCACAATGATTTAAAAATTCGTCTGCTGCAGAAGCTTCAGAAAGCGTATATTTGCGGCAAAGGGTTAATTATAATTGTGGTAATCGTCACAAGGGACACCACTTTAGAGATAAAAAAGTACGCTTTTATGTCACTTGTAGACTACAAAAGCGAATTAATTCTTTCGAGAAAAACGAAGCAAAATACCAGAATGTCGAAGAAAAAAACGAATTCGAATATGGATAAGCAAATGAAAAGGTTTGCTGGGCTTAATTGGGAGCCGAGTAGCATTTGCTTTGAGCCTGATCTAGACAACACTGTTCTAGGAACAGAGATTAAAACAGCTGTCGAAGTGCTTCCGAAATCGTACGTAAGACAGCCATTTTACTGGATTAGTTGTTCCTATCGATATGAGTTCCACAGTAAAGATATTACCATAACTATACGCCAAACAGGAAGCCAGCCACAGGTTATGTCCCATCGGCGATTTTCTAAACTAAGTATGAACCTTAACATTGGTGACAATTCGAAACAAAACTGTATATTGATGAACTCGAAAAAAGACAATAGTTTTAAATCCAGTCAGTTCACAATTAAAGGTGTGTCAAATGAGAACGTGAGAAACATATCTCTGAAAAAAAGTCACCGCCCATTTCGGACTTCTCATGAAGAAATGTTGTGTTTGTAAATGGGTCGTTCCGCTGCGTTACTGTGATCGGATGGAGCAGACGGAGTTTAAAAAATGTGTGTTCTAACCGTTTGATTGGGTCTTTGAGGTAAAAATATGAATGAATACTCTGGACCAAGTACAGTATGGCGCTTAAATTCTCTCTTTTAAAAAGACGATGTCTTAAAATGACGATTACCACAATTATAATTAACCCTTTGCCGCAAATATACGCTTTCTGAAGCTTCTGCAGCAGACGAATTTTTAAATCATTGTGGCAAAAGGTGAAAGTGCCCATGATGAGTAATATCTCCATTGAAACAATTATTCAACTTTATTCAATAATCTTACTACCATTTATAGAGATTTTTAATATTTTGAACATGATAATTACGAAGTCGTTTGCTGCATATTAAGTGTATGTGGAAAAGGGTTAATAAATAATAATTAATATACTAAGTGATTTATACGGTGTCTTCCTGAAACCCCCACTTTTCAAATTTTGATAAAAAAAAAAGTGGGTGTTTCAGGAATTTTGCTTTTTCCAATTAACACCTTCCTACGGCCTTAGGTCAAATTATAGCTATAGTCTGTTTCTTAGGATGATTTAATAATGTGATGTCATACGGTTGTATTATTGAAGGAACCGGCTTGTACCGCAAAAATAACCAACATATAAAACACACGAAAAAGTTTAACCATACAGTACGGTCGGCACTTTGAATAACAGCCTCATGTCTAAACTGTTACTTTGTTTGTATATAAATACCATAAAATAAAACATTTACAAAAACGAATCTAGCAGTTGTATTGTTTTTTGCTTATTTGCTATAATATACATGTAAACAGAAACACTATAGATCAAAATTAATTCCCGAGCCTTGACATTTAAGAAGAAATATATATGTATATCCCTAAAAATAGTGATTCTCTATGGTTGTTGAAAAGACATTAACACATTCTTCAGATTATATTATGTTTATCTTCATTCATGGTTTTATTACTACTGAAGTTGAGGAATTATATTGCTCTTTAATGATAAAAAACAAACGGAAAGTTCTGGAAATTATCAATATACGGCTACTTCTTCCTATAGGTACCATTGTTTCTGAGCTTCTATTCCAGCTGTCCACTCCGAAACAACCATTAACATTAATTAATTAAGCCCTTTACCTGAAGCTGACATCTTAAGACACTTTTTGACAGTCAACATTGGAAAATTGTATGGATAAGGAAGACATGCTCTTCATGTACAACTTCATATTTTCCCTCAGTGTTTGTAACTCTACAAATAGCATAGAGCTTATCACACATGTTGATACAAATACTTTGCCTTACACAATAATAAAATCTCTCGGAGATGAGATTATTAACCTACTAACGCCAAACTATTGTGCAATTATTGTAAATGAAAGTACAAATCAACAAAGAAACGATGAATTCTCAATAAATCAGACCTGAATAGACACAAAAGTGGTTTCCTGATTTCTTATAAGCATTCCATTTCAATAACTATTTTATAAAAGATGACATGTTACATCTTTGATGCAGACAACTTTTAAAAACACTTTAGGAAATCGGCAACTTCTTCTTTTTCTACAATGTTTTCAAAATTGTGTAAGTTACACTATTGACCTTTAAGTGCTTGTAAGTTTGTTATTTTAGATGTTTCAAGTACAAGATACATTAAGTCCAATTAACCGGGTAATTCATTGATTTCCTTGGATACTTCCAAAGCGTTCAAGTCAATATTCAATGCTAAATAAACTAGCAAGTACACATGCAATACATTTTAGACTTATTATGTAAATGTAATAATAGTATTCTTTTATAGATTATTGAGAAATTTCAAAAGAATTCTGTATTATTAGATTTGTAGGTTGATTTTAACTATATTATATATATGATTTTATAATAATCATACCTGACTCCTCGGCACATATCCCAACACTTTCATGGGCTTCATAAAGAAAAGTGGTTCAACTTGTTAAATAAACAGTAGGTAGTGCACCTGTTTATCAAAGTCAAAACTGTAGTGTTGTACTCGATTAAAGGAACAAAGAGGTTGTGTGGGGGAAAGGAATATGATTACATATACATGCTTTTTGTAAGGCACATCATACTCATTAACACAATTAAATATAAATAAATCTTTCAATAAACATGGGCAAATTCTTTGAAATAATTTGGTTTAAATATTTATAAAAGAGCCGTCCCGCGAGAAAACCAACAATATGGTCTCTGCGTAATGTATCGACATGGATCAGCCTGTGCAGTGCGCGCAGACTGATCCGGGCCGCCAACACATTCCGTTTTAGGGGAACAGAGGTATATAGTAATGTTTCCTGAAACAGAAAATCCACAGGAGGCGAAAAGTCTCTGTCCGGGCTAGCGTGCGCGGCATGCTTAGGCTGATCTGGATCGATACTTTACGCAGAGTCCACACTGTTGGCTTACTTATCCTGACACCAGCGACTCAGTCGAAATGATAGTACCACAATCCTGACTAAGTTACCAGTACTTCTAGCTCACTTGTCCTGACAACATCGACTCAGTCGAAATGATAACACCACAATCCTGACTAAGTTACCAGTACTTCTGGCTCACTTATACTGACACCAGCGACTCAGTCGAAATGATAACACCACAATCCTGCGTAAGTGACTAGTAATGCATGTTCATTTATCCTGACACCAAAGACTAAGTCGAAATGATAACACCACAATCTTGCGTAAGTGACTAGTAATGCATGTTAATTTATCCTGACTCCAGCGACTAAGTCGAAATGATAACACCACAATCCTGACTAAGTGACTAGTAATAAAGGTTAATTTATCCTGACACCAGCGACTCAGTCGAAATGATAATACCACAATCTTGCGTAATTGACTAGTAACACAGTTTCATTTATCCTGACACCAGCGACTGATTCGAAATGATAATACCACAATCCTGCGTAAGTGACTAGTAATGCATGTTTATTTATCCTGACACCAGCGACTCAGTCGAAATGATAATACCACAATCCTGCGTAAGTGACTAGTAATGCATGTTCATTTATCCTGACACCAGCGACTCAGTCGAAATGATAATACCACAATCCTGCGTAAGTGACTAGTAATGCATGTTCATTTATCCTGACACCAGCGACTCAGTCGAAATGATAACACCACAATGCTGCGTAAGTGACTAGTAATGCATGTTCATTTATCCTGACACCAGCGACTCAGTCGAAATGATAACACCACTATCCTGAGCTACAAGTAGGAAAAGCCAATACTACCATTTGAAATATTTGGTATGACCCGACCTGGGATCGAACCCGAGATCTCTCGCATCCCAGTAAGGCGCTCTACTACTATACGACCGAAGCAGTCCGAACATATATTTCAATGCTCATTATTTCAGCAAAGACTTTTAAAAACATATATAGCAAAATATGAGAAATGTCTCTAAATGGAAGCTTAAGTTCAGAATAGTGTAGAATACATTATTGGAAAAGAGAAAATATGAGAAATTTTCCTTTTCCTACAATATTTTCACAAGTTGTCTGCTGCAAATGCATCAAAGTGCATCTGCCTACATTATTGATGATTAATTTCTCCTTTTACCACAATTTGTTTTCAATATCAACAAAAACGGCCGAACACTAACTTTTCTGTCAAACTAGCATACACTGCTCTGTTTCGGTGACTGACCTAAATCGGTGACGTCTTCATTTTGCATGTGCATGTTCTATGTTGTTACTGTTTTTTGTCATCTCAAGTTTTAACGCATTCCTGTCAATATCCTTTGTATCTTTTTTAATTATGGTTCAAATACATAAATACAGAGTATTTTTGATAACCTAGTGAAAATAATATAAACATATTAGTACCATTTTTCTTCTTTCTGGAAAAGGTCGACCAAAACTCTTTTTTAATATTCTTCAATTTGTGTTATTGAATGCTACACTAAGTACACTTCATGTCTTTTGTAACACAGGCATGTTATTTGGATCGGTCACGACCCTTTTATCATGTATAGGGTGTGCTCTAGAGAGAACAACCATCATATAAACAGCGGGGAACCTTCACTGTAGAGTGTCGAAAGATCATCAGAGACCCAGTTTAGAGACACGGTAATGTCCAGATGCTTATGCTCAGTACTGACGAAAATAGAAACAATCCACTTTCCCCTAAATATATTCTATATTCCAATAAATTTATAATTTTATTTGTTGATTTAATAGTATTAATTCGAGTCATAACAAATGGGAACAAAATATGAAAATTGAGACAAGAAAGAGATAAAATATCGGAAGAACACATGGACTTTTTAAGCAGTGGGAGTAACAGAGAAAGCTTAATGTGCTCAAAGTTAACGCGGTCATTCGAGGACAAATTGCAAACCAAACGGTCAAAAGAAATATTTTTGGAGAAAAAGTAATTCTTTAAAGATTGCTGCATAATGCAACAAAAAAAAAGAAGAAGAGCGGTGGTGGGAAACAGTCTGTGTATTTCCGCATGTGCAGCAGACGACTTTTGAAAACTGTTTGGCCAAAGGAGAAATAATTCTTATAATGAGCAATTTATTCTTTCGCCGTATTGTTTTCAAATCTATTTGATTATTATACTATAATTTAAAGAAATCGTACACATATTTACCTAGGGGAGTTTCCAAAGTCGTCTGTTTCAGAGTTGTTGTATGCGGGAAGTGGTTAATTAATAAACAACACTTAAATTATGGAAGTTGTTAAGCTAGTAAACAACTGCGAGGCATATAAGAATCATAAATTACTTTTCTATTGTTGTGCATGTTCTTCAATAATGAAAACCAAGCATTGTTGACCACAGCTACAGCCATTCATCGGTTATTCATTATAAAACAGTTATGCAATTGAAGTCATATTAACATTGATATAATAAATCCAAAAATCATTTAGAGTTCGTAAGAATAAAATTTCATTTTAGTTTTTCGTAATAATAACTTCTCCTATCACAATCAATTATGGTTAAAAGTAAAAAGTAACATCATATACAGGCGATCCACAGGTATCTTTCATTGGGCCTTTACTATTTCTAGTCTATATCAATGACATAGTCAACAATATTGATTCTAATATTAACCTGTTCGCAGGTGACACTAGCTTATCAGTGATTGTAGATAATCCAAATATTACTGGAGGAAACTTACAGACAAATATTGATAAAAATCACTGGGCGGTAAAGAGGCTAGTAAAATTTAATCCTTCTAAATCTGAATCTCTTATTGTATCTCGCAAACGAAATAAACCTGATCACCCTAATATATATATGTCCACAATTTAAATATCGTCTGTACAAAAACACAAACATTTAGATATTTTCATTTATAATGATGGCTCATGGAGCTATCACGTTAACACTATTATAGAAATGGCTTAGAAACGGGTTTACGCTATGCGCCATCTCATTATTGCATTGACCGCTCAACTCTGCAAGTAATGTATTTCTCATTCATTAGACCAGTTCTTGAATACAGCGACGATGGATGAATTCAATAAAGTACAAAATGAGGCAGCACGCATCATTACAAGGTGTAGTAAACTGATGTTTCTTGCAGATCTTCAAAGATAATCTGGGTGGGAATCGTAATTAAGTGGAGAGAAGAATTCTCTGGTTCAACAGTATGTTAACACTACCACTTTAAATCTTCGTAATTCTAAAACATGTATAAAAAAGAATGTATCGTCCTCATTGTTTGTATCGTTGATATGTTGCCTTACGAGATCGAATAAAATATGTCTCAATTAAACTAAATATAATTAAACGACTTTTTTTCTGAATCATAAACAAAAGAAAAATGATAACATTTGCGACGTTGTGTTATGTAATAACATATGTAGTTACTTTACACTCCAGTGTTAATTAATTTGTATTTGAAATATTTAAATGTTATCGTTTATCTGCTTAAATGAAAACGTATGTCTACTTTTCAGACAAATGATTACTACCAATGCAATACATTCTAATTAATGCGACGCGACTGTTTTGCCCTGATGTTGCCGTTACATACATAACAACATGCGCAACGTCAAACAGTTTTTCTATCAAAATATGTACACTATGCTGCAGAGGCATCTTATGCTATATGCGTCTGTAGTTGTCATTGCAATATAAGGTTCGATCAACCATCGGCTATCTTGGCCTACGAATATCAAAACTGTTCTCGAACAAATATTCGGTTATATTCCCCTTGGCGAGAAAACCCTCTTACGGTTTATTTATGGATATATATTATGTCATCCTGAAGATAAATAACTAGGTGTCCAGACTAAGTGGTCAATGGTACTACATAGGGGTCACTTTGGGCCCCCTTCTTTTGTACTGGTGACCTTGATGACTCATCAATTATATACAGGTGATCTGTGACTCGTGGTGAAAGCCACTTTGGTCCTTCTTTGTTGTACTGGGTGACCTTGATGAGTCATTACTTATTTATATACAGATGTTCTCATGGTGAAGTCACTAGTTATTTTTAGTAATAAACCAAGGTATCGTGGGAACTTTTTATGAAAGGGAAATAATGTAATCGTCCCGTTTTCACACTTGTTACCACAGCAACACAAAAGGGTAAATTAACCAAAACTTAAAAGATATTCTTGTCTGAAAGAAGAAGGCCCATGCCTTTGATATTTGGTATGTAGCATCATCTATTGGACTTCTACCAAGCTTGTTCAAAATATAGCCCTGAGGTAAAAAATGACCCCTCTCCGGCGGTCAATTGTTTTACATAGAATATTTATACGGAAACAACTTCTTGTCTAAAAGTAGAAGGCCCAGGCCTTTGATATTTGGTATGTAGCATCATTGTGGACCTCTACCAAGATTGTTCAAATTATAGCCCTGGGGTCAAAAATGACGCCTCCCCGGGGTCACTTGTTCTCCATAGACACATAGAGAAATTTGTTTACAAATATTCTTGTCTAAAAGAAGAGGGCCCAACCTTTGATATATGGTATGTAGCATCATCTAGTGGACCTCTACCAAGATTGTTCAAATTATAGCCATGGGGTCAAAAATGACCCAATCCCTGGGGTCCCTTGTTTAACATAGACTCATTTAGCGGAAAAACTTTAAAAATCTTCTTGTCTAAAAGTAGAAGGCCCTGGCCTTTGATATTTGGTATGTAGCATCATCTAGTGGACCTCTACCAGATTGTTCAAATTATAGCCATGCGGTAAAAAATGACCCCTCTATGTTTTACATAGATAGGGAAAAAACTTTAAAAATCTTCTTTTCTAAAAGAGTTTTGGTATGTATCATCATCTAGTGGACCTCTACCAATAGCGTTAAAATTATAGCACTGGAGTCAAAAATGACTGTTTTTTCATAGACTCATATAGGGGAAAGAACACTGAAAACTTTTTAAGTTTGATTAAGTCAGGTGTGCGATATAGGACCATCATGGCCTCTTGTATATAAGGTATACACGCGTCTGGAAATCTAACCCTAAGACATATAACTTTCTGTTATCCTGTGTGTATGGAGTCGAGATTAATTTCTTAATCAATCGCTGATTGGAGCAATCCAAATGTTGCCGTAAAAGATACTCGTTTGTTAAATGAATCTCTGGAAAAGGTTATTTACACATATGGAATATATGTGAGCAAGAATTATTTTAAAAAAATAATGCAAGGATAAATCTGCACTTGCTTGAACTTTTGATCTATTTTTATCTCTTGAAAACACGTTAGAAAGGTACAGTTTTTAAAATCACCGCAACATAATTATGAGACATTGAATTCTAGAGATTTTTTGTTATCAAATTTAACATTAGAATTAGCTTTTAAAAAATACCACAGATATTCTTTATCTTTTTAAAAAGATTAAAGAGATGCTAGCATGGTGAGAACACTACCTAGATATTTCCAAAATATATTTACAAAATGACAGATACACTCGCTCTATTGCATGTATGACAATTTGTTTTATACATACTCATCAAAACTGGAAGAGTTTATTGAATCGACAACGGATGTATGTAGACTTGTTAAACTTGTTAAGCTTGTTATTACGCAACCTCTGTACTTCAAGGCTTTTGATTCACTCCATTTCATATTATTCTTGGACATACATGTACTATATCTATAGTGTTTGTTTTGTTAATTGAAGACGATCCATCTGCAATTGCTTGAAAAGTCGAACATGGCAAATGCACGATAATATTAGAGTGATGTACCTATCCGCTCATCTGTGTTCCAACAAGTCTTTGGACGACCTTTTATAGAACTATAGGCTTAAATAATAACATAACGATCTACACAATTTCTGTATATATTTACCATTTGTTAAACAAGAGCAACATAATTTAATTTTCATGTATATAGCCTGTTAAGCAATTGTTGTTTAAAGTCGCGTATATAGGGACAAAGGTGTTAATGTCCTCAAGAACACAACCGCGATACAGGGGAAGGGCAAGTGCGCATATAAAGGACTCACGCTAGCTTATAAAAGACACTTAAACGTCTTGCAGATCCGTATACCTTGTGCTCTTAAGGGGACTGAATATACCATCTGCGAGACAGAAACCATCAATGTGTTTCTAGCGTAAGAAAGCACAATGTGGTAATTGGATATTAATCTGTTCATAGAAATATAAATACGGTCTCAGGAAACAGTGAAGTTGCCGAGACGACCTTCCAGGGACACCACTTTAGAGATTAAAAAGTACGCTTTCCTGTCACTTGTAGACTACAAAAGCGAATAAATTCTTTCGAGAAAAACGAAGCAAAATACCAGAAAGCCGAAGAAAAAAGAAAACAAAACGAATTCGAATATGGATAAACAAGTGAAAAGGTTTGCTGGGCTTAATTGGGAGTCAAGTAGCATTGGCTTTGAGCCTTACCTTGACACCACTGTTCTCGGAACAGAGATTAAAACAGCTGTCGAAGTGCTACCGAAATCGTACGTAAGACAGCCATTTTACTGGATTAGTTGTTCCTATCGATATGAGTTCCACAGTAAAGATATTACCATAACTGTACGCCAAACAGGAAGCCAGCCACAGGTTATGTCCCATCGGCGATTTTCTAAACTAAGTATGAACCTGAACATTGGTGACAATTGGAAACAAAAATGTATATTGATGAACTCGAAACAAGACAATAGTTTTAAATCCAGTCAGTTCACAATTAAAGATGTGTCAAAAGAGAGCGAGAGAAACATATCTCTGAAAATAAAAATCACGGCCCATTTCGGACTTCTCATGAAGAAATGTTGTGTTTGTAAATGGGTCGTTCCCCTGAGTTACTGTGATCGGATGGAGCAGACGGAGTTTAAAAGATGTTTGTTTTAACCGTTTGATTGGGTCTTTGAGGTAATAATATGTATGAATAATCTTGACGAAGTACTGTATGGCGCTTAAATTGACGATTTAAAAAGACCGACGTCTTAAAATGACGATTATCACAATTATGATTAACCCTTTGCCGCAAATAGACGCTTTCTGAAGTTTCTGCTGCAGACGAATTTTAAAATAATTGTGGCAAAAGGAGAAAGTTCTCAGGATGAGCAATATCTCCATTGACACAATTATCCAACTCTATTCAATAATCAGACTACCATGTATAGAGATTTTCTATATTTTGGACTTGATAATTACGAAGTCGTTTGCTGCATATCTAGTCTAGAAAGGGTTAATAAATAGTAATTAATAAACTATGTGATTCATACGGTTGTATTATTGACGGAAGCGGTTGGTACCGCAAAAATAACCAATATATAAAACACACGAAAAAGTGTACACATACAGTACGGTCGGCACTTTCAATAACGGCATCATGTCTAAACTTTTACAAAAACGGATCTATCAGTTGTATTGCTTTTTGATTATTTGCTACAATATATATATATATGTAAACAGAAACACTATAGATCTATATTGATTCCCGAGCCTTGACATTTTAAAATAAACATATATATCCCCAAAAATAGTGATCCTCTATATAGTTGTTGAAAAGAGATTAAAACATTGTGCCAAAGGAGAAAAAGCTCATTATGAACAATTTATCATTGTGGTTTTTTTTTTAAATTTGTCTGCTGAAGATGTGTTAACGTGTGTCTGAGCATGCAAAAATGTTAAAATGTACTTCCCTTTTCTTCAGATTATATTATGTTCATCTTCATTCAAGGTATTTTTACTATTGAAGTTGAAGAATTATATTGCTGTTTAATGATAAAAAAACAAACATATACATAAATTACAATATTGTTAGTGTGAATTCGACATGGTCAGGAAGGAAAGGAAACACGTTTAATAAGAATAGTTTGTGAATTCAACATATCTTTAAAATATGTTACCATTGTAACGTAATTCATAAAATGTCCAGTAATTGTATAGTGAACGCATTTATAAAAAGGAGTTCTCTTCTAGTTTGAAGACTGTTTCGAAAAGTTCTGGAAAAGATCACTCTGTGGCTACTTCTTCCTATAAGTACCATTGTTTCGGAGCTTCCATTCACGCTGTCCACTTTTAAACAACCATAATAATTAATTAATTTAACCCTTTACATGAAGCTGGAAACTTAAGACATTTTTTTGACAATCAACATTGGAAAATATTTATGGATAAGGAGAATTTCTCTTCATGAACAACTTCATATTTTCCCTCAGTGTTTGTAACTCTACAAATAGCATAGAGCGTATCACACATGTTGTTACAAGTAGTTTCCCTTACACAATAAGGCTAAGTTCACGACGAACCCGAGTTCCGACTAGAGTTACACGGGTTACTCATGAACGGCAAGAGTTTTAACCCTAGTGACGTCATATGAACTTCTGACCCCGACTATTTGCAACCCTGCTTCAAGCGAGAGTTAGAAGAGTTCCAAAATGGCGGAGGTGGCAATTCTTGATGCTGGTGTGTAAATAATCCTACAATACGAACCTCTGAGTTCAGTAATCAGTGATGTTTTTATTTGTAAGGCAGGTAAATAAGGATTGGTTTAATTGGGCCTAGCAAATAATCGCGATCCGTAATTTAGACAACAAGAAAACGAGCTTTCTGGTGTCGATAATGAAATAAGTGGATACAACACGGAGGCTTCCATTTTGAATTTTGGCTCCAGAGTGGAGATGCACGTTCACGAGAACCAAGTGTCTGCGCATGCGCCATCGATACACGTGTCCCCTGACCCTGCCCTCCTTGAGTTCGTCATGAACTTAGCCTAAAAGAAACTCCCTCGATATAAGATTATTACCTACTAACGCCAAACTATTGTGCAGTTATTGTAAAATGAAAGTACAAATCAACAAAGAAAAGATGAATCCTAAATAAAACAGACCTGAATAGACACAGCAGTGGTTTCTTTATTTCTTATAACCATTCCTTTTCAATAACCATTTTATAAAGATGACATATTACACCTTTGCTGCAGACAATTTTTGAAAACACTTTAGGAAAACGGCAACTTCTTCTTTTCCTACAATATTTTCAAAATTGACCTTTAGGTGCTTATATGTTTTTGTGTTTTTATACCACCCACAAACAAGTTTTGGGGGGTATATAGGAATCACCCTGTCCGTCCGTCCGTACGTCTGTCCGTCCGTCTGTCTGTCCGTCTGTTTGAGTGCACGAATGGACACTTTGATAAGTATTTTTTTTCATTATTTTCTAATGCATATTAATGCTATTTATTCCGTAAATGGGTGATAATTACGGAATAAACCGTACCCTTGTTGGGTACTACCCAACAAGGAAACATCAAAGGAAAATACCCAGTTCGTAGGCATGTCTGTCCGTCTATCTGTCCATATGTCTTGTAAGCGCAACTCCTCCTTAACGGCAGGACCGATTCTGATGAAACTTTACACAGTTGCAGTACACAGCCTGAGGATGTGCATGAGGTAGGATTATCCTGGTCGGAAATATATTTGTCCGTCTGTCTGTCCATACGTCTTGTAAGCGCAACGGGGGGTATCTTTGTGAGTTCACTCACAGTTATAGTTTTATATGTTTCAAGTATAAAAATCATTATGTCCAATTTACCTGGCAATTCATTGATTTCCTTGGATACTTTCAAAGCAATCAAGTCAATATTCAATGATGAATGTACTAGCAAGTACACATGCAAGACATTTTATACTTAGTATGTGAATGTAATAATAGTATTCTTTTATAGATTATTGAGAAATTTCATAAGGATTCTGAATTATCAGATTTGCAAATTAAAGGCACAAAGCTAGGTTGGTTTTAAATATGTTATATATTAGATTTTACAATAATCTTACCTGATTCTTCAGCACATATCCCAACACTTTCATGGGCTTCATGAAGAAAAGTGGTTCAACTTGTTGAACATAATGTAGGTAGTGCATCTGTTTAGCAAAGTCAAAACTGTAGTGTTGTACTCGATTAAAGGAACAATAAGGTTGTGTGGGGAAAAAGAATATGATTACATATACATGCCTTTTGTAGGACACATCATAATCATTAACAAAATTAAATATGAATAAAACCTTTAAATAAACTTAGGCAAATTCTTTGAAATAATTTGATTTAAATATTGATAAAAGAGCCTTCCCTCGAGAAAACCAACCTTATGGCCTCTGCGTAATTTATCGACCCATATCAGCCTGCGCAGTCCGCGCAGACTGATCCGGGCCGACACAATCCGTTTCAGGGGGACAAAGGTATAGAGTAATGTTTCCTGAAACAGAAAATCCACACTGTTGGTTTTCTCGCGGGACGGCTCAAAATAGTTCTAATCTATGACCCTATGTAGATCTAAATAAAGATCAGTTATATCAGGGTACTTCCTGCGTAAGTTACCAGTACTACTGGACTCTCTTATCCTGACACTAGCGACTGAGTCGAAATGTAACTTAAACGACTTGTTTTCTGAATCATAAAACGAAGAAAGATTATAAAATGTGCAACGTTGTGTTATGTAATGGCATATGTACTTACTTTACACTCCAGTGTTAATGAATTTGTATTTGAAATGTTTATTTTTTTTCGTTTATCTGCTTAAATGAAAACGTATGTCCACTTTTCAGACAAGTGAGTACTACCCATGCAATGCAACACATTCTAATTAACGCGACGCGACTGTTTTACCCTGATGTTGACGTTACAGACATAGGGAGCATTAACATGCGCAACGTCAAACAGTTTTTCTATTAAAATATGTACATTCAAACAGCTTTCTTAGCCGACGAATATCAAAACTGTTCTCGAACAGATACTTGGTTATATTCCCCTTGGCGGGAAAATCCTTCTTATGGTTTATCTATGGAAAGATATTATGTCATTCTGAAGATAAATAACTAGCTGTCTAGACTGAGTGGTCAATGGAACTACATAGGGGTCACTTTGGCTCTCCCCTTTTTTTTAACTAGTGACTGATAACTCGTGGCGAAAGCCGTTTTTGACCCCATTTTTTGTACTGAGTGACCTTGATGAGTCATTACTTATTTATATACAGATTTTCTCATGGTGAAGGTCCTTAGTTATCATACGTATAGTGGGAAATTTTCATAAAAGGAAAATGATGTTATCGTCCCGTTTCCACACTTGTGCAGTTATATCACGGCGATTCCTTCCGTCAAGCTCATAATTTTAAATCAATTTCTACCAATTTAAACGTTTTAAGACCCGATCGGGTATCAAACCCGCGACCTCCCGCATCCGAAGCGGACGCTCTACCAATACACCATCGAACATTATCATATACAGAGTGTACAAATATGTTTTGTTATCCAAGGAATAGGTTACTGCGTGTAAACACAGCTGCAGTAACGTTATCTATGTACGTATACGTTCATTTTATATAAGGACAATCTAACACTTAGAAATAGAATTTTCTTTTATCCTTGTTGTATGGACACTTGTTTAATTTCTTAATTAATCGCTAATTGAAGCAATCCAGATGGTATCGTAAAAAATACTTGTTTGTTATATGAATCTCTGGGGGAAAAAATTATAACTATGGAATCTATGTGAGCAAGAATTATTTTGAACAATAACGCAAGAATAAATCTGCACTTGCTTGAACTTATAATCTATTTTTCTCCCTTGAAAACACGTTAGGGAGGTACAGTTTTTAAATAACCACAACATTATTATGAGACATTGAACTCAGAGATTTTTTTTATCAAATTTAACATTAGAATAAGCTTTTAAAAAACACCTTAGATACTCTATATCTTTTCTAAAAGATTAAAAAGATGCTAGCATAATGAGAACAGTACCTAGATATTCCCAAAATATATTCCCAAAATGACAGATGCACTCGCTGTATTGCAGGTACTGGATGAAAACCCCAGACCTCAGAAACATATATAGCGTAATCATCTTTCCACTTTATGTGACACATTCGGAATCAAACCAGTTAGATTTTCGGGTATTTTTACAATTCATTTTACGCTTAGATATACCTTGGATACTATCATTCAAACGAATATTTATTTGTTTAATTAACTCATCAAGCTGGAAGAGTGTATTGAATCGACAACGGATGTATGTAGACTTGTAAAGCTTGATTCATGCAATCTCTGTTTTTCTAGGCTTTTTATTCACTCCATTTCATATTATTCTTGAACATATATGTACTATATTTATAGGAATTTGAAGCTGATCCATCTGCAATTGCTTGCAAAGTCGAAAAGGCAAATGCATTGATTCGAAATTGTCAACAATATCAAAGTCACATAGTGATGCGAACATTCAACTATAAAATTATCAATAACGGAGGAAGATATGTTTGTATACTAGTAAAGTTCCCAACAAGGATGGGATAAAGAGTAAATATTGTATTTCGAGAGTCAAATACTGTATTAGAAGTAGAAACAATAGGGATGTGTGGTGTGTGTGTGTGTGTGTGTGTGTGTGTGTGTGTGTGTGAAATCTGTGACGTATCTAATGGAATGGGATTTACCTTATTGCAGCTGTGTGAAATTGAAATATTTAATATATTTGTTGCTTTTTTAATCAATTTTTATAATAAATTACAAAGCGATCAATAAATCTTTAGATATCAGTAGATACAAACTTGATTTATTTAGCGAATCGATAAAGTCTGTTATTTTATATCATAGAATAAGGATAACGTTCGCTTATTGTTATGCGCCCGTCTATGGGTAAAAGTAAACATTGGCATTTCTTAGTAGGTTCAGATCAGCTTGTACATTTGCTCCGTCTTATCAGAACATACGCTTGTGTTATAAACATGAGCCGTGACACGAGAAAACCAACATTATGGACTCTGCGTAATGTATCGTCCCAGATTAGCCTGTACATCTGCTCCGTCTTATCTGAACATAAGTGCTAGTTATATGAGACGTGACACGAGAAAACCAACATTATGGACGCTGCGTAATGTATCGACCCAGATCAGCACGTACATCTGCTTCGTCTTATCAGAAAATAAGTGTTAGTTATATGAGACGTGACACGAGAAAACCAACATTATGGACCCTGCGTAATGTATCGACCCAGATTAGCCTGTACATCTGCTCCGGCTTGTCTGAACATAAGTGTTAGTTATATGAGACGTTCCACGAGAAAACCAACATTATGGACTCTGCGTAATGTATCGACCCAGATCAGCCTGTACATCTGCTCCGTCTTATCAGAACATAAGTGTTAGTTATATGAGACGTGACACGAGAAAACCAACATTATGGACCCTGCGTAATGTATCGACCCAGATTAGCCTGTACATCTGCTCCGTCTTATCTGATAACATAAGTGTTAGTTATATGAGACGTTCCACGAGAAACCCAACATTATGGACTCTGCGTAATGTATCGACCCAGATCAGCCTGTACATCTGCTCCGTCTTATCAGAACATAAGTGTTAGTTATATGAGACGTGACACGAGAAAACCAACATTATGGACCCTGCGTAATGTATCGACCCAGATTAGCCTGTACATCTGCTCCGTCTTATCTGATAACATAAGTGTTAGTTATATGAGACGTGACACGAGAAAACCAACATTATGGACCCTGCGTAATGTATCGACCCAGATTAGCCTGTACATCTGCTCCGGCTTGTCTGAACATAAGTGTTAGTTATATGAGACGTGACACGAGAAAACCAACATTATGGACTCTGCGTAATGTATCGACCCAGATTAGCCTGCGCAGTCCGCGCAGGCTAATCTGGGCCGACACATTCCGTCTCAGGGGGATGTAGGTATAGACTCAATAGAGTTGTGATTCCTGAAACAGAACATCCACAGGAAACGAATAGTGTCTGTCCGGGTAAGCCTGTGCGGCATGCTTAGGCTGATCCCGGTCGATACTTTACGCAGAGTCCACAATGTTGGTTTTCTCGTGTGACAGCTCATATGTTCACGGTGTAGATCTTAACCAGCACAGACTGATATGTCTCTATGACTATGTTCACTAAAAGTCTGCTGCAGAGGCCTCAGAACGCGTATATATGAGGGAAAGGGTTAATGTATGAGACACACTTTAAGTTTTCGTCCTGATAACGTTCGATCGGAAAGTATATCAAGACATTTACTCTTCTCCACGTAAAGACACGTTTCAACGCATCTGCAGCAAACGATTTTCGATAATAATTTTAGGAAAGGAGGAAATTCTCCTTTTGAGTGCGTTTTCCTTTGTCGCAATGTTTTCAACCCCTATTCAATAATTATACTATCGATTATAGAGATTTCTTCATACTTTTGCTTTATATATGATTTCAAAGTCGTCTGCTGCATGTCAAAAAGAGTAACTGCTGTACTCTTTTATCAAAAAAAGTATTGTACTTAACCCTTTCCCACACACAAGATGACTTTGAACCAAACATTTTAAAAACTTCCACAAATGAAACTATAACTTAAGAATATAGTTGAAAACAATGTGGCCAAAAAGGATATTTGCTCATCATAAGCAATTTTTCCTTTTGCCACAAATGTTTTCGAAATTCGTCAACCATCACCAACAAGCAATGTTTTTTAAGAGGCCACTGCTGCAGGCGAATTAAAACCAAATACAACTAATGCCCGTAAGTTTTTTTATTCTACCGTTTTAAAATGTGTGTTAAACAAACATATCGTTTGCATTTTCCTCTTATATGGAAAGTCTATACTAAGTGTGAAGTTCAGGAACTTTCTTTTACTCTTTCCCACGTACAAACGAATTTGGACTATTCTTTGCCAGACACATTTTGAAAAAAATGTGACTAAAGAAAAAATTACCCATAAAGAGCAATTCTCCTGTAGTCACAATGTTTTCAACTCTATTCATCAATTATACTTTCATTTATTGAGATATTTTCAAAATAGTCTGCTGCAAATGTGTCGTGTGTAGGCCAGGTTTAACCGGACGATAGTAAACATGGTAAAAGTTATCTAAAATAAAAATTTCGAAAGACAAATCATCATACCTAGGTGGGAGATTTAAACACAGAGAAAATCACTTGTTCTTATCTCGTCGATTCATTGCGCACTTTGGATTTTGTTAAAGGCGTTTTGCTGAACGTTGAAAAAGTTCAGATATGTTTTCCCAATCTATGTATTTAGGAACATAGCTCTATGATAAAATAACCTTTAAATTTCAAATTAAGCTTTAATTATGTATAGACATTTACTAGTATTAAACTGTTATGATATAAATATAATTTAGATTTTTGTGTATGTGTGATTTTCGTAGAAAACATAGGAACATAGCTCTATGATAAAATAACCTTTAAATTTCAAATTAAGCTTTAATTATGTATAGACATTTACTAGTATTAAACTGTTATGATATAAATATAATTTAGATTTTTGTGTATGTGTGATTTTCGTAGAAAACATAGGAACATAGCTCTATGATAAAATAACCTTTAAATTTCAAATTAAGCTTTAATTATGTATAGACATTTACTAGTATTAAACTGTTATGATATAAATATAATTTAGATTTTTGTGTATGTGTGATTTTCGTAGAAAACATAGGAACATAGCTCTATGATAAAATAACCTTTAAATTTCAAATTAAGCTTTAATTATGTATAGACATTTACTAGTATTAAACTGTTATGATATAAATATAATTTAGATTTTTGTGTATGTGTGATTTTCGTAGAAAACATAGGAACATAGCTCTATGATAAAATAACCTTTAAATTTCAAATTAAGCTTTAATTATGTATAGACATTTACTAGTATTAAACTGTTATGATATAAATATAATTTAGATTTTTGTGTATGTGTGATTTTCGTAGAAAACATAGGAACATAGCTCTATGATAAAATAACCTTTAAATTTCAAATTAAGCTTTAATTATGTATAGACATTTACTAGTATTAAACTGTTATGATATAAATATAATTTAGATTTTTGTGTATGTGTGATTTTCGTAGAAAACATAGGAACATAGCTCTATGATAAAATAACCTTTAAATTTCAAATTAAGCTTTAATTATGTATAGACATTTACAAGTATTAAACTGTTATGATATAGATATAATTTAGATTTTTGTGTATGTGTGATTTTCGTAGAAAACATAGGAACATAGCTCTATGATAAAATAACCTTTAAATTTCAAATTAAGCTTTAATTATGTATAGACATTTACTAGTATTAAACTGTTATGATATAAATATAATTTAGATTTTTGTGTATGTGTGATTTTCGTAGAAAACATAGGAACATAGCTCTATGATAAAATAACCTTTAAATTTCAAATTAAGCTTTAATTATGTATAGACATTTACTAGTATTAAACTGTTATGATATAAATATAATTTAGATTTTTGTGTATGTGTGATTTTCGTAGAAAACATAGGAACATAGCTCTATGATAAAATAACCTTTAAATTTCAAATTAAGCTTTAATTATGTATAGACATTTTCTAGTATTAAACTGTTATGATATAAATATAATTTAGATTTTTGTGTATGTGTGATTTTCGTAGAAAACATAGGAACATAGCTCTATGATAAAATAACCTTTAAATTTCAAATTAAGCTTTAATTATGTATAGACATTTACTAGTATTAAACTGTTATGATATAAATATAATTTAGATTTTTGTGTATGTGTGATTTTCGTAGAAAAGGTGAAAATGGCTAAGGTTGGAAACGGGAATGAGATTACGACGACGGTGAAGGTAACTATATATTTTGTAATTAAATACATGTATAATGTAAATAATAATCAAGCTACATGTAGATTAAAACCGATTGGCAATTTATTTGTATATTTATGTATTCTCTTTATTTCCCCAAAAATCAATTACAAAAAAATAAATAGTGATAATAATTATTTATTTATTTTCTCATTTAAATTCCTCGTGTTAGTATGATTAATAAATAAACTCACAAAGCTTTGTTAAGTTGATAACAAACAGTATGAAAACAGGATATCAATATGGTTCAGCTATACACAAAACTACGTCGCTTTTCAGCTTTTAAGTGATTTTGCTTGCGATCTTCGCCGAATATATTAGCATTCACTGGAAGTAAAACTATTCAGTGTCTCATTATTTCTGTACATTATTTCTGAACAGTTGTATGTGTAAACAAACAAGACGAATTTATTTTGATGCGAAGCATCAAAGACGCCGCACATGATTTTGAAGCATGACTTAAAGGAAGCAGATGCAGTTCAGTATATTTAAATAACGTGTTTACAAACATTGACAACAACTATAATTAACGTGTCATACAAGCTGGAGTTTCTTAATACTTGACCAATAAACGGTTTTAACTCGCTCTAACTAGATCAATTAGGTAGAAAAAAAACACATATAGGTGCTTAAATATTAATATATATTAAGGTGTAATGCCTCTAGTTATAAGTTAAGTATCTCACGAGCTTTGGAAGGAGAGGGGGAAGTCTATGCTCCTTCCAGTTTAGCAGAAGTATAATTACAAAAACGGGAGTATATACAAAAAAATACGAAGTAATTTTTTAAAGTCTAAAGATATTTATGATCAAAATTGAGCATTTATGAAATTAAAAGAAAAAGTTCACATGTATAGTCAACATATAGCAATAATACAATGGTCTCAATGAATAAACTATATGTGGAGGAACGTTTTAAGTTTAGAAATACAACAGCTTTTTATAAATAGGCAAAAACATCCGCCGAACTTTGGGGCCCTAAACAAAACAATTAAAAAAGCATAGCCTAGGAAGTTGGGGGAAAAGTTATTAAATATAAATTAAATGTGTCTAAAGATTTTTAATAACAGTAGAATACATACGTATTTTGTATCTTGTTGTTTCTTAAATCAGCTAATACAATTTATTGATTCATAAAGATTGTTTGTTTCAAACAGATAACAGAGTTTTTCTTTACAATAATAATGTTGGTTGCTCCCTTTTCGATTACGTAACCCCATGGTACAACATTGAATCGTATTCAATAATATTCAACAAGAAGAATTTTGATGCAAAGCATCAAAGACGCCGCGCATGATTTTGAAGCACGACTTACAGGAAGCAGATGCAGTTCAGTACATTTAAATAACCTGTGCAAGCAGACAGGATGTAAATATTTCGAACAAGAAGTCCAAATGTCCCTTTATGTTAAACAAGAAGGCCAAGATGTTCCTATATTGCTCACCTGGCTACCATAGCCTATATAAAAAGGTTACCAAGAGCAAAAAGGGTCAATATTGACGTAGGAATTAAATGTTTTATATGCTACGATCTATGTGATATTCAGCATGTGAAGTTTAGTCGTGAAATGACAAGTTTAGTCCTGAAACCATTTGGTTAACGGTTTGCTTAACATTCACTGCAACTATAATGTGTCATACAAGCTGAAGATTTTCAAGTTTTTTTTTTTACCTCTAGTTATAAGTTATAAGTTAGGTATGGACTCAATAGAGTTATGATTCCTGAAACAGAAAATCCATAGGAGGCGAACAGTGTCTGCCCGGGTTAGCCTGCGCGACATGCTTAGGCTGATCCGGGTCGGTACTTTACGCAGAATCCACAATGTTGGTTTTCTCGTGGGACAGCTCATATGTTCACTGTGGAGATCTTTACCAGCACAGGCTGATATGAATATATGACTATGTTAACTAAAAGCCAATTTGAACCTGTGTCTACGGGTTCATGCACACGTTTGTTCAAAATATTACGAGAGGTTATGTATTTTTCGCGTTTGGTATTGCTATGCCAGCGCTCTAGATAGGAGGCACTTTTCATGGTCTTAATGTACTATTTGACACCTACTCAGAGGGTTTGTTTAAGTAATTGGTATTGAGCGGTACTCCTGGAAAGCATGGACTGGTTTGTTTTACCATTGAGCCGTGCTTCTGGAAAATAAGGACAGCATTCTTCGTCCGTTGTGCACTGCTTCAACACAATATGGACTGGTTTGTTGGACCATTAGGCCGTGCACCTGGAAAACATCGACTGGATTGTTCGACCATAGAGCCGTACTTCAAAAACACATGGACTGGTTTGTCCTACCATTGAGCGATGCTTCAGGAAAACATGAACTGGTTTGTTCTAACATTGATCCGTGCTTCTGGAAATTAAGGACATCATTCTTCGTCCATTGACTTTGTGCACTGCTTCAAGAAAATATGGACTGGTTTAGTTGAACATTAGGCCGTGCTTCTGAAAAACATGGACTGGTTTGTTCGACCATTGAGCCGTGCTTCAGTAAAACATGGACTGGTTTGTTTGATCATTGAATAAAATATATTGGTTTGTTTGACCATTGAGCCGTACTGCAGGAAAACATGAACAGCATTGTTCGATCAGTGAGCGATGCTTCAGGGAAACATGGATTGGTTTGTTCGACCATTGAGCAGTGCTTCAGAAATACATGGACTGGTTTGTTCGACCATTGAGCCGTGCTAAAGGAAAACATGGACTGGTCTGCTCTATCATTGAACGCTGTTCAGGAAAACTAACCTTAGCATTTTGAATACAAATGTAGATATTTTTCTGTCTCTGCATCCATGTTATCTTATCTTAATAAACGTTGTCTGTCAAAATAGTAATGAAAACGTCTGTCATTAATTGGCTACAAGAACAGAGTGCTTCAGGAAAATCAGGGCTGCATGGTTAAACCATTGAGTGCTGGTTCAGGAAAACTGGACTGGTTTGTACGACACTTGAGCTGTTCTTCAGAAAAAATATCTGAAAGAAAGATGTCACAACTGTCATTCACAGCGACTGGTTAAAAGCCCTGCCTTTGGAAAACTAACTTGACCGCCTCAGTGGTGTAGTGGTAAAGCGTCCGTCTCCGTGGGGAAGGTCATGGGTTTTATCACTTTTAAATATGTAATAATGTAGTACCTCGAGAAATGAATTGAACATTGAACAAGAAACTAATGACAAACGGTTTAATAATTATGAAAAATGTAAAAACATACGAGTCGTACGTTATGAAAAGGCGCAATGAAGAAATTGTATCATTTGGAAATTATAAAAAGATATATATAATAATAAACATTATAGAATATAATGTATTCATTTGAGCGATTTCCTTTGTTCAGCACAGGAATAAAACGTTGTCTGTATTGTGGCAATAGTTAATAACCTTTAAGTATAACGAGAATGGGGTATAGGTACAAATACCACTTTTACAGCCTTGCTGTGGAAGCCGGCTTTTATAGCGAGGTTGGTACAGTGGTCGACTTTTTTACAAAGTTAAGCAACGGTCATCACGGTTAGTGCCTGGATGAATGACCCGCAGTGGCTTAAATCCGCGAAGGACCCCGGTACACGTACGTTACACTAGATTCATACAAAGTTAACAGCCAACGCAGTACTAAAGAAGAGACAATGTTGTACTGTTCCAAGCAGCCAATCAGATCCCTAATTTAATATGCGTCTCCACGTACGAGAGTATCTGAAATGTAAGCGTCATTTCAATTGGTTTATTTGTATTCTATTGTGTTCTGTCAAAACGGCGAAACGACAGTAAAAAAATCCCAGGGATGATGTTGGAGCATAGCGGAGTCAACAACCGTGGATTTCCGACAATGGGTAAACTGTAGTGATCAAATACACATTCGTGGTCTGTCCGTCATGTTATAATAATGGTTAGCCTTCTGTTGTTGGTCTTTTTTTGTAGGTGATTTAAAGACTTTTGACAACATTGTGGTAAAAAGACAAATTGCACAACATGAACAATTTCTCCGTTTCCACAATGTTTTCAGCTGTATACAAACAATATAATTTGATTTATAGTTCAGATATGTACAGTTTTCAATTTTTGCTAATAAGTTTTCAAAGTCTGGTGGCGTTCGCCTCGGTAGTGTAATGGTTATATCGTCCGTCTCGAGAGCGGAAGACCAGGGTTTTATCACCGATCAGGTCATACCAAGGACTTTAGAATTGTTTGAAGTGGCTCCCACATTTGCCACTTCGTGTTGCGGGTTAAGCATTATGACAGATGCGCCGGTGTCCGGACAAGGTGACCACAAGGAAACGCCGTGATATGACTGAAGTAGTGTTGAGAGCGGTGATACACCAACACAAGAAGTAAAAACCAACACGTATTTCTGCCGCAGATTTGTCGTAGGTGGGGAAAATGTCAAGGATAGCTTATCATTGTTTATTCCGCCACCGACAAATGTTTTCCCCATTACCTGCTGTACTGTTGACCATTTCCCTCTTACAGACACTTTCTGTCGCATCTGCAGAAAACGAATTTTAAAAACATTGTGACAAAAGTAGAAAATTCTCATAATGAGCAATTTCTCCTTTTTCCACAATGTTTTCAACCATATTCAATAGTTATGCATTCATTTAAGAGATTTTAAATATTTTCGTCTGGATGTTTTTTTATCTCACCTGCTGCAGAATTGTTGTATGCGGGGAAGGGTTAAGTCATCTTTAGACTCTCTCGAATTGGAAAGGTCTGGCGGAAAAAGAATGTAAGAGTTTGAGGAGCTAAATTATGATTTTAAGATTGAATGGAAAACATGAGGGGTAACATTACTCACTGTAAGCCACTCTACACATTTACTAGAAATGCTTTAAAATGTCACCGGCCGTGGAGGCGTCTTCAAAAATCCGTTCTTATGAACGTCAAAGGAGAAGCATGTACGGAATAAGTGACATACAGTTCCAGCGTTATTATTATTTCCTGAACAATCACACATTTTGTAACGTTAAAAATCGTTCGTTTTAAGCTCGACTATTCGGAGAATATGAGAGCTATTGTACTCACCCTGGCGTCGGCGTCACACATTGGTTAAGGTTACGCATGCAAGTACATATATATCGCCATAGGTCAGTTACGACATGATGTATCCCATTAAAACTATTTAAAATGATTCCCAACTATCACACCTATGTTAACAAGAGTTGCTGCAAGACGCAGCAGTTCGATGATAGCGGAAAGCAATTTTTTAGCTAAATACATAAAACGAAAACAAAAATACCTTTTCCCAACGTGTTGACCTCGACCTCCCAAAATGATTGTAAACATTTGTCTGCGCATGCGCGTCCTTTTCCACCCCTGTTTGTGTTCAGTTGTGTGATTTCGGGTCGAAGTCAAGATAAAAGAGGGAGAAATGTAACGGGAACGGGTATACATATCACGTCTACAGCCTTGCTTTGGAAGCCGGCGTTTATAGCGACGTTATTAGAGTGGTTGATCTTTTCGTAAAGTTAAGCAACGTTCATGCGGTTTGTGCCTGGATGGGTGACCCGCGATGGCTTAACGACGGTACACGTTGAACTATGGTTTTAATTTACATTTTAATTAGAAAAAACTACTCTCATGCAAACTCGAACGAGAACCAGTCTAGTGGCGAACTGCTACGGAAATATTCGAGAGCTGACGGTAAAATACGGCGTATGCGCAAGCCAATTGCACCAGCGACAGTTTTTTCACAACCAATATAGGCACCCGCGCAATAATCAAGATAGATAACTATATCATGCATATAATGCAAATCATGTCCCTTTTTGACTAAGAAATTCTGGCTAAAGTTTTGCGTGTAACTACATTAAGAATCCATATCTCATTAATTTCTTGATGCATTACATTGAAACGTTATAACGACCCTTCCCAACCATCATATACAACCTATGTAAATAATCAAGAAAATTCTCACTCGCATATTAAGCAAATTATCGCCCCTTATTATTTAATTTGATTTAGAGATTATTGAAAAAAGTTGTGCATGCAACTACACAAGAGACCATATCTTAGTAACTAAAGAGTGATGGAAAAGTCGAACGCGCTGTCTTACTGACAGCTATTGTTAATAGATAAGATTCATTGATCTATATGTAATGCTATTTCAGACATGTTCAGGAATCCGCCATGACCTAGTGGTAAGCGCGGGAGATTTTGGACAGGATGTCTCGGGGGCGATCCCCACTCGCAACGGACATGGTACAGTATCCTTGGACAAGGCACGTTTCCTAGCCTGCTGCTGATTTGGCATATAGGAGTAACAAATAAGCGGCTTGTAACTGTAATAAAACAAAATCAGAAGTGCACATCCAGTTGTCGAACTTTGCTATATTGTCACATGTCTTTCGTTACTTCACCAACGAAACGCTCCTGACTGAAAACCACATGGGCTTGTTGAAGTCCACTTTTAAAGGTACATGTATACATTTTCATATATAAAAACAATTTTGTTGACATAAGCAAAATAAAGAATGTGTTCTTACACCACTTGAAGCCGTGACGCACCCATGGATCAAGGGTAAGTTAATTATAGAAACCGAGGATCTTTCCTGGTCGCAGAAAAAAACCCGAGACTCGGGTTTCATGTGGCATGGCGAATATTGCCCTGATATAACGAATTCCACCTTCTCCTGACACAATGACCAAATTCCCTGTTGAACGAAAAATGGAGTGGTCCACATTTCAACATGGAAGAGTTGACTTTGAGAAATTCGGCAGTGAAAGAGTAAACGGATACAGGAGCCCTGTAAGATAAGGGTATATATATTTGCAGAACTCAGCATTATGAAACAGAAGATCTAGAAAGTCTTAAATAATTTATTTTCAATTTGTTTTGAAAGATTGGACTAATTCCTATCACAAGTTCTACTTATAGAAGAGACCCAAGTAATTACTTATGATTGTACTTACGATAAAGAGCCGTGAATAAAGCGTCCTGTTTCGAATAATGCAGCACAATAAGATATAGCATGTATATGTATATAAACTAAACAATTCTTTCAATTCTACACTTTTGATTTGTAAAAGCCTTTTTTTATTCAAGAAGAGAAACCTATAAAATTTAGTCTGTTTACTCAAACAAACTGCAGCCAAACTGGATATTGATGTGCCTTTTTGTGACTTTATAATGTTGTGACTTCAGTATAGCGTTTACAGTTTTAATGAATTTAGATACGATTGTCTTTGTAATTAGGTTTTTACAGAAATACTTTGTTGGGTGTGTGTCCAATTTTCATTTAAATATTTAAATAAAATTACTTAATTAGCTATGGAATTGAAAGTGTCAAGTGGATATTTGCATATTTCAACAACCACTTCCCGTTTTCAGAATGTATATTGTTTTATTGCGCATCGACAGCTAAGGTCATTTAGCGCGCAATTACATTTAATTATTCATGATCCCTGGGTAAACAAACCAGTACTAGGCTAGAAAATGTGCCTTGCCCAAGGACACTCCACCATGACCGTAGTGCCGCGACTGGGGATCGAACCCGGGACACCCGGTTTCGAAATCCCCGACGCTAACCACTCGACCACAGCGGATTCCTCCCCACTTTCAGAAGCAGTTTTATGCGTCGAGGGAATTGCCCAACATGTAAGAAAAGTATGCAAGTTTTTGGAGTTGTGCATGATGTTAGGTATATAGATAAGGTTGCCCAAAACAACCACATACAATTAAGAGTCGCCCTCTGGTCGCCATTATGCTCAAAATCCAAGATTATATCATAGAAATTAAAATTTCTGCCCCTGTTAGCAATGGATCCTTCCACAATCCCACTTTTCATATGCGTTTTTAGGATAAGAAATTCAATTTCTTAACTAAATTATTTGTTTTTAGAGCCTATTCAGGGTCATAAGGGGGATTTTGACCAAATTTGTCATAACAGTGAGCTGCTTAGACGTAATTTCAAAGCTATTTTTCATCACATCATCAATGTGTTATTTAACTTGTAGTTTCAGATCGTTGAGATCAAGATTAATGAAAATGTGTTTTTATCATGAGAGGGGAACACCCTTTTGATCAACCTGTAGTTATAAGGAAGGACAATGATTGGAAATTGTGTTGCTTATACCTGGAAATATGTAATAGCAAAGATTCGCGATCACCATATAAAACAATTGCCATTACTAGGCAAATAACACACTTTATGATGATTTGAATAGTTTTGTTGAAAATGTTGTGCCTTAATTCTTGGGATACCGTCTCGATGTTATAATTGTAATGTAATATTTGGAAACCTGGGTTCAATCCCTGGTCAGGTCATACCATAGACTTCAACATAGTAATAATGTCTTTCCTCCTTGGCGCTCATGGTTACGGAGATAGCGTTATGACTATGGAAACTCTTTAAATGAAAACATAGTAAGTGAACCAAGTTGAAAACATTGTGACTAAAGGATGAATTGCTCATGATGAATACATTCTCTTTTTACCACAATGTAGAGGGGTCTGAAAACGTCTGTATGTGTGAAAGGTTTAAATAATGGCATCACCATTGATAAGGAATTTCTAACAAAGAAGCCATGTCGAGGGCTTGGCGTGAAACGGTTGTAACTCAAAACCTATTTAATTTGGAAAACCCTGAATTAGGGGCAATTTTGACCCTTTTGTAAACAATGCAAATTTAGGTGCCATTGCTCAAAACGAGCAATGGCACCTAAATTTCCATTGTTTACCAAGAAAAATGATTTAACGCTTATAAAGACTTTATGGCGAAGTGATTAACCTTGGTAAACAATTTCCAATTTTAGTTACAACCGTTTCACACCAAGCCCTCGATGTATCATAATGAATGTTGAGGACATTTCCACTCATATGTTGTGAAGATAGCAGCTGTTGATAAGAGAACAAAGGCTACTTCTGAAAGTGAAGAGACAAATTCAAGTTTAGAAAGAACCCGGTAAATATTTAATTCAAGCACCAACAACACATGTATACCTGCAGTGTGTCTTCTGTGAGAAGTCTGAAGCAGACAGGGATGAACAAATTTACACAGTTAAACGTGATAATTGTTGTTATAACCTCTATAACTGGAATAAAGATTCCAAGCGCAAGATGCTAATATACGGCTGAACAGTGCAATATATACAGAAACAGATATATATCTATAGAGTGCTATATTTGTTTTAGTTAGTGTCTAATGGCCACCAGGGAGAAACCTCAGCTGGTATGCAGTAGTTTTTAAAAAGCTTATGCCAATACCAACTGGCATGCCAAATTTCAAAAACTTGTCACAAAGTGCACACTTTTTATGAATAACCTCCCAGCTAGAAGACGATTGTTGAAGAAATTGTGGCGAAATAGAAATATTGCTCATAATGTCACATGTCTCTCTTTACAATTATGTTCCCCACTCTATTAATAACTTTATTTTCATTCGTATATAGATTTTCCATAGTTTTGCCAACATGTTTTTAAACTCGTCTGGTGTTAATTTTGGTGTATGCGGTGTCATGTATATGTTTTTGTTGAATGTAAAATGACGCCAAAAAAACTCACATCTCTAGTTTTCGTTTCATCAAATTAGGTTTGGAAACAATCCACGAAATGACAGCCTCTACGTTCAGCGACGTTTATATCACATCTTGGGCAGTAAACTTCATCGCTGATGACGTGAAGGGTATTCAACAGTTTTCCAACTTCTACATTGACCAAAGACCAGGCTATAACCTACATGTTGGGAAGCTCGTACACAAAACTGACGGAGCAAGTGGTAGTTAATTTCCTCCATTTTGTATTATTTAGTTACTTTCCTGCATTTTGTATTATTTAGTATGTAGGCACGTGTACTATTACACTATAACAAAACATATTATTCCCAAACGCCTATTATCACATACAAAATGTAGTTTATATAAGCTTTTAAAAATAAAAGGTGTGATAAACTTAGGTCTACGTACGTCTCTTGATGGAGACCGGCGTCTTATTTCTAAAAACAATTCTTATGCGTGCGTTTGTGCACATTTTATCCTTCGGGGTCGACTTTCTTCACTTTTTATAGACGAAATTAGCATCCGAGTCTTTATTGTACCATATATATACATGCTTGTGATATGTGTCAGATATTGATGTTTTACATACTATACGTATGACAGTCTCTTGTATTTCATTTCATGAAAGGCCATGTGCTTTTTATTTGTAATATTATTTTAACAATACATGTAAATATATATGATTGTAAATTCTACATGGATGAGACTTAAATAAAATAAATATCTACGTGTTTGGTTGTTTTGATGGTGAAGGTCTGGTCTGGTTATTTAATGCTTTCCCATAAACAGACGCACTTTTCAGCACGTACAACAGACGAATATTAAAAAACATTTTGGCAAAAGGAGAAATTGCTCTGACTGAGCAATTTCTCCTTTTACCTCAATGTTTTCAACTTTTATCAGTTGGTATACCTTTATTTATAGAGATAATCTATGATTTTACCATGATGATTTCAAAGTCGTCTTCTGATGATTTTTTTTTAAGTGAGAAAAGGTTAAAATAGTCTGATCTTCAAAGAACGCTAAACATCATAACTGACACATCGAGGGCTTGGCGTGAAACAGTTGTAACTTAAAACCTATTTTGAGATCCCTGGTTTAGGAGCAATTTTGACCCCTTTGTAAACAATGCAAATTTAGGTGCCATTGCTCAGAACGAGCAATGGCACCTAAATTTACATTGTTTACCAAGAAAAATGATTTAACTCTTATAAAAGACTTTATGGCAAGGTGATTAACCTTGGTAAAAAAATACCAAATTTAGTTACAACCGTTTCACACCAAGCCCTCGACATGCCTGATCAATGTTCTATCTAGTGTTTGTGTATGAGCCGTCCCGCGAGAAAAACAACACAATGGCCTCTACTTAGAGTATCGATCCAGATCAGCATGCGAAGTCTGCGCAGACTGATCTTGGCCGACACACATTCCGTATCAGGGGGATAGAGGTATAGAGTAATGATTCCTTAAACAGAAACTCCACAGGAGGCGAACAGTAACTATCTGGGTAAGCCTGCGCGGCATGCTTAGGCTGATCCGGGTCCACAGTGTTGGTTTTCTCGCGGGACGGCTCATATGTGCAATCCAATTGACAAATTGCTCATCTGCCCATGTTTATTAGAACTTTAGGTAAAGGAAAACATGTCATATGGACTACATGATAATATTTCAAAGTCTAGTAAAATGTTAAATGTTCAGGTAAATTAAACAGACAAAAGATGAAAAATCTTGAAAGTCAAATTAAGAAAAATCATTCATATTTCTATAGATATATCAAAAGTACCAATTAGATTATTTGTACCAAGTTGTACACAATTATATAACAGCCTAAAGAAGTTAGATGAATTTGAAAGATCATTTTATCTCACCCTTTTTATACTGCAATATCTCAAATTATATCTCCAAACATAGGGCTTTTTCTCGTATTGAAAAAGACAAATGATAGTAATTGAAGAAAATGTGTTACAAGTTAAAGGAAATCGTTGAAGCCCCCCCCCCCCCCCCCCCCCCCCCCCCCGGGCACACTCAGACACACTTTTAACTTACAAGTATATTTATTTTATTCAATTAAGTCTCATCCATGTACAAACAAAGTCATATACAAACATAGACAATGTACAAACAAATCAAGACAAGTATTATACATGGCCATTCTAACAAGAATTATAGGAGACTTTCAATATAAGCATATCGCAATATCATTGCGCTTCCTATTTACACCACAGATCTAAGAATCAGCTTCTTATTTGTTTTTAAAAAAAGAAAATCGAACACAGGTACTTTATTGTACCCGATGAAAAGTAAAGCCACTAAAGTTACATTAAACAATAATTTAAAACAAAAGGAAAAACATCTACCGTGATAAGATTGAGAAGTGACTGATAAGCAGCTGATTCTTGCTTGGACCAAAATAGCTGAAATAGAATACTTGTTAGAAATTAAGACATTATTTACTAAGATAAGATCTACATTGTACGTCATTTAAGAATGTTAAAACAGGTTTTGGCACAATATCGAACCAATGACGGACTTGTTAATGAATAAGAAAGTTGGTAGCTTTAATCCAATTCTGCAAAATCTGGTTTCGTTTGTTTGGCCTTAACAAAAAGCTCAGATCTCAAATCAGTGTAAATAACATAATCAATGAGAACGTGCATTTCATCCTCGAGAACATTACAAAAGGGACACTTACGATCCTCTAATTGGAGATTTTCATATCTGCCGGTTACAATGCGTATCGAGGCTACTAGTATGTTACTATAAGTACCATTTCGTTGGGAACATATGAGCCGTCCCGCGAGAAAAACTGACATTGTTTTCTCTGCGTAAAGTATCGACCGGGATCAGCCTAAGCATGCCGCGCAGTCCTACACGGATAGACACTTTTCGCCTCCTGTGGATTTTCTGTTTCAGGAATCATTACTCTATACCTCTATCCCCTTGAGACGGAATGTGTCGGCCCGGATCAGTCTGCGCGGACTGCGCAGACTGATCTGGGTCGATACATTACGCAGAGGCCATAATGTTGGTTTTCTCGCGGGACGACTCATATTGATAATGAGCCACATCAGCGCCAAACGGGTCTCCTTTCATAGATGCAAACATTAAAGTTCCATTGTTACGATTTAATTTACATTCCGCTGAATACAAGTAATTTAGATATAGATGTAACTTAATGTAACACATGCGTGCTCCAAACTAATCGAAATCTGCCATTATGTTTTGCAAATACTGAGAATGCAAAGCGAACGGTTCGAAATCAATTTAATAGTTCCCCTTTGTCAGAAGTATAATCCTACCAAAAAAAAGCTTTCCTTACTCGAGACCGACACTCATATGGCATACATTACAAACCATAAACAAAATGCACGAGACCGACACTCATAAGCATACCTTACAAACCATAAACAAAATGCACGAGACCGACACTCATAAGCATACATTACAAACCATAAACAAAATGCACGAGACCGACACTCATAAGCATACATTACAATACCATAAACAAAATGCACGAGACCGACACTCATAAGCATACATTACAAACCATAAACAAAATGCACGAGACCGACACTCATAAGCATACATTACAAACCATAAACAAAATGCACGAGACCGACACCCATAAGCATATATTACAAACCATAAACAAAATGCACGAGACCGACACTCATAAGCATACATTACAATACCATAAACAAAATGCACGAGACCGACACTCATAAGCATACATTACAAACCATAAACAAAATGCACGAGACCGACACTCATAAGCATACATTACAAACCATAAACAAAATGCACGAGACCGACACTCATAAGCATACATTACAAACCATAAACAAAATGCACGAGACCGACACTCAAAAGCATACATTACAAACCATAAACAAAATGCACGAGACCGACACTCATAAGCATATATTACAAACCATAAACAAAATGCACGAGACCGACACTCAAAAGCATACATTACAAACCATAAACAAAATGCACGAGACCGACACCCATAAGCATACATTACAAACCATAAACAAAATGCACGAGACCGACACTCATAAGCATACATTACAAACCATAAACAAAATGCACGAGACCGACACTCATAAGCATACATTTCAAACTATAAACAAAATGCACGAGACCGATAAGCAATAACAATTTACAATAAGCAAATGCGACGACTTTCTGTGACGAACTGACAATCTCCTAAAACATGTTCTATGAGGTAACTTTGAATATACCCCCAATGTTAAACGTAATATATACAAATGTTAAAGACTAAAATAAGACTGAGTGGCGGATAATCCAGAGGTCTGGGGTTCAAATCCCGGTCCGGGTACTGGAAATTTGAGGGATGCTTTTAAGCGTCCCCCACTCAACTAGAGGTTAAGTACTGGTCCTTTCCAGGAAAAATAACCTCGCGTGTATCGGTGCTATACACCGGGCACGTAAAAGAACCAAGGGGTCTTTTCGGAAAGAGCTAGGGTATCGCACCCGGACTCCCTTGTATCTAACTTTGTCTGCTCGCCAAATAGTTAATTCTGCACGGCGAGGGTAAATAACAATAATAAAATAAATAAGACTACAGCTGTTTGATTACACATCTCTGAAACCAATCATCCCTTAACTCTTACAGCGCCGAATTGTTTAAAGTAGACTCTTCCATGTTAAAAATCGGGTGTGTCTATTTCTCAATTTATGAAAGTTTTAGACTTTTTTTGGTAACTAAAAGGCAAACAATGCTTATTTCAGGTGACACAGCTCGTTACGAGCTGACTCACCTGAATCTGCATTGTTTGCAAAAAGCGCAATTTTGCCTGTGGCGCTGAAAGAGTTTAACAGAATTTTTGTATTTTTCATCCGTCACACTTATGACATTTAAGCCGCAGAGAAGAAGTCAATTTTATTCCCTTTAACCCTTTATATAGACGCTTTCAGACGCCTCTGAGCAATTTCTCTATTTATCACAATGATTTTATTCAATAATTATATTTTCATTTATATATATTGTCTATAATTTTGTCTATATGTTTTCACAGTCGTCTTCTGAAAAAGTTAAACACTGACACATATATATTCTCAGTGCACAGAAGAGAGAAGAATTAATCGCATGGATATGGGTAGTCTGGAGTTACCTTCCCCTACCATTACATTACACCACTAATGGCGGCGCACTTTGAAAATAAAATGGTAAAGCAAGAAAAATGCTATATAGACAACCATTTTGTTGACCAAATCACGGTTTAACTTTTAAAATTACGAAAGTAGTTTTCTTCATTAGTCATGATTTGATTCCAGACACCAAGTTGTACTGGTCCGCTGTAGAGGTTACAAAAAATAATTGTATTTTTACTAATTTACTATATAATATAAAGGGGGAGGGGGGAATAAATTCTGTCATAACAGACGTACTCATTTACCGAGGTACGCCGGGTACCGGACCTTTTGCAATTGCATAAACTAGAGTAGAGTATCTTACTTTTGTTTAAATCGATTGTTATCTGTATAACTCATATACATCACCATCTGCTTCCTGTGTACTCAACCAGCACTCACGCAGAGGCACTACTTTAACCCTGCTCTCAAGCGCTGTGGACTCGATGTTTGACGCGATGGCATGCCTCTCAAACCAGTTTGTGGGAGAAGTATAACGCAATATTCTCTCATAAATTCCAATAGTCCATATATTTGACATTTGAGCCGTTCCACGAGAAAACTAACGTTATGGATCGATCCAGATCAGCCTGCGCAATCCGCCAAGGCTAATACGGACCGACACATTCAGTCTCAGGGGGATAGAGGTATTGAGTAATGATTCCCGAAACAGAAAATCCACAGGAGGCGAAAAGTGTATGTCCGGTATTTGTTCGGCATGCTTATGTTGATCCGGGTCGAAACTTTACATCGAGTCCACAATGTTGGTTTTCTCGTGGAACGGCTCATTTGATCCTGTTCAGATGAAACGATACAATATGGCTTTGTGAACAGCGTATATCCAGCTTTCTCTAGATAAAATATCACTTTCGTAAGCTTGTTAAAAGCTGCTTGCTGGTCATCGTGTGTTGATTCTGATAAACTATTCTAAGGTAGATGTACATGTTAAACAGAACCTTTAGTTCACTGTTCACAAACGTCAATGTGTACACGCTTACTCATTCTATAGTGACGTATCTGCCATATGCTTTGAATATTAGCACATGACCACTAGGATTGCGCTTCAGCCTGGACAGATCTCAGTCTATAATGGATAGAAAGTCTCGACTGGCGTTCTTGGAATGGCCAGCCACATTACAAATTCAATTGTTACAAATCTCCCTGATTAAAACGACTTTTGGTGCATGAGTATCAGAGGGTGTTGTAACCGCTCAAAACGACATCCCTGTAGAGTGACATCTTATTTAGAACGAAAAGTTAAATATTTTCTCAATTCTTACGTGTAAAATATGGACACAAGACATGCTCTTTTCACTTTTTGGGATGTAGTTTAAAACATTGCCATGAACATGATGGAGTAATTGTATATCAGGAACATTCAGATGAATCGAAATGTGTTTCTAACAGGAAACAGTTTTAACCTCTAAAGTGTAAGACCTCTCCATTATGGTGGTACTTATTTGTCTTCGCCAGGTGTCACTCTGTAGAGGTTGCAGTGTAATAACGTATTGTTGTATCGATCAAATAGTTACATACCTTCTGAAATAATCTTGCATTACATTTTACACTTGGTTCCTTGTAAATTATGGTTGAAATAAACAGTTTCTTACAACTTCGAATTTAAATTATGGTTGAAATAAACAGTTTCTTACTACTTCGAATTTAAATTATGGTTGAAATAAACAGTTTCTTACAACTTCGAATTTAAATTATAGCTGAAATAAACAGTTTCTTACTACTTCGAATTAAATTATGGTTGAAATAAACAGTTTCTTACTACTTCGAATCTAAATTATAGTTGAAATAAACAGTTTCTTACTACTTCGAATTTAAATTATGGTTGAAATAAACAGTTTCTTACTACTTCGAATTTAAATTATGGTTGAAATAAACAGTTTCTTACAACTTCGAATTTAAATTATGGTTGAAATAAACAGTTTCTTACAACTTCGAATTTAAATTATGGTTGAAATAAACAGTTTCTTACAACTTCGAATTTAAATTATGGTTGAAATAAACAGTTTCTTACAACTTCGAATTTAAATTATAGTTGAAATAAAACAGTTTCTTACTACTTCGAATTTAAATTATAGTTGAAATAAACAGTTTCTTACTACTTCGAATTTTTTAAAAATCAATGAACTGTTACCAGCTTATACCCTTGTTGAACCTTTTGAACCGCCAAATAGTTCTTGTCTAATAATCAAAATGCGGTAACGTGTTTGCATATCAGCCGGAAAATGGATTTTATTCGAAATAACTTACCCAACAGAAAGAACTCAAAAGAAATTTTATGTTAAAAAATATGAATTACATGATTAAAAAATAAAATGTATTTCTACGCTGTCAACATGACTTGATCACGCGCGACATGCATGGACACATTAAAGCAGTATGTGAAAACTTTTTTCATGTGTCATTCACACATTGAACACATTAAAGCATTATGTGCATACTTTCCGCAGGTGTAGTTATGATTGCGATTTAAAAATTGAATTTAAATTGATGGCTTACAATTTGCAGGGAGAAAGTGCTGTGTATATTGTTTTAACTAATTAACTCATGAATGAAAGTGTGTCCACTCAAAATCACGCCTCTTAGCTAGTGTATCATATTTTATATAACCCATGTATTTCATGTTAATCTTTATAGTATTAAATATTCTGCTAAGCTATATGATTGTTCCTTCATTTAATGTTGTACACATACACAACACATTGGCGACGAGGGTTGGATTCTTTTTTACCGCTATAAATGATAATGATTATGTTAATTGGGGACATCGTGGACATTGGAACTTAATTCTAATGCATTCACAATCGGAACAAATTAAAAGAGTATGTGCATACTTTCATCATGTGTATTATGATTGAGAGTGTACACATACACAACACGGCCCTTGGTTAAGTTTGAGATAAACTATGTAAATAATTTTAAAAGTCATGTTGACACAAAGTTATCATATTTGAAAGGTGACTACGTAACAATAAACAATGATCTATCCAATGTAGATTGGAATCAACTGTTGACCCATGAAGATGTCAATAAAAACTGGAGCAGTTTTGCCGATAAACTATCAATTTTAACAAGAAACCACATACCAGTGTGCAACTCTGCTCCCAGGAAATCTGATACCCCATGGACGGACAAAGATACAGAAACAGAAATCAGAGACTCGATTATGAAACACATGGAATCGAATAATCTGTTTACCAAACATCAAAACGGTTTTAGAAGTGGAAGATCATGCCAGACACAACTTCTAGAAGTCATGGAAGACTGGACCAACAACATAGATGAAAAAACAATACAGATATAATTTACTTAGACTTCCAAAAGGCTTTCGACACCGTGCCCCACAAAAGACTTCTTCAAAAATTAAAAGGCTACGGCATCATGTCTCATTTACTAAAATGGATAGAAAATGTTCTAAACGACAGGCAACAAAGAGTAGTACTTAACAACTCACACTCAAGGTGGGCGCCTGTTAATAGTGGTGTCCCCCAAGGCAGCGTCTTAGGACCAATCCTCTTTACAATCTATATCAACGATCTTCCGGACATAGTTAAAAACATAACCAAATTATTTGCAGACGACACAAAGATATATTCAATAACAATATTACCGACAAGGAAAATCTCCAAACAGATCTTAACAATTTAACACACTGGTCTAAAACTTGGCTATTAAAATTCAACAAAAAGAAATGTAAACACCTTCACCTTGGAACTGAATCAGTAAACAATTATTATATGGCAGGAAAATAATTAGAGAAAATAAACGAGGAAAAAGACCTAGGAATCATAGTTGACTCTAACTTAAAATTTGTTCAGCACATAAACACAAAAGTCAAAAAGGCTAATCAGATGCTCGGGATAATTAAAAGAACCTTCACATTCATGGACAAAGAAATGCTATTAATCTTATTTAAAAGCTTAGTAAGGCCACATCTGGAATATGTATAAGTTCAGTGTGGTCAGTCATCAACAAAAAAGAGGAAATACTTTTAGAAGACGTCCAAAGAAGAGCCACCAAATTGATACCCGAATTAAAATATAAAAAATACCCAGAAAGAATTGGGACTACCTACTTTAAAATATAGAAGATTGAGAGCTGACATGGTGGAAACCTATAAAATAATGAACAATATTGACAAAGTTGAAGTTAACAAAATATTCCATTTAAACCAAAATAGAACAAGAGGCCACAACTTTAAACTTTATAAACATCACTGCAGAACAAATATAAGGAAATACTCTTTTTCTCAACGAATAATTAACCCCTGGAATAATCTGCCTGATTAATGCCAAAAGTGTAAACAGTTTTAAATTTATTCTTAACAAACACTGGAAGAACGCACCTTTCAAATTTGTGCTACAAAAGGAAGGACCGGAAGCGGGAATAATTTCCCAAAAACAAAATGGAACAGAGAGGCGGAAGCCTACATCGAACCCAAGGTAAACCCAAGGTAAACAACTTCTACAACCAACTCATTGGGTATTCACGCTTATTGAGAATTTGAAAGAATAAAAAGCACGGCAAGTATTTGTTCACCTATGTTATGGAACAGAAACATGTTCAGTTGTTTTGAGGCAGCTGTGACTGTATAAAGTCATGCAAGACTGACCCTACAATGTGGATTATTTTGTATAACGCAGTTTACTGTCAAATAATCTCCAGCCAAGGTCCTTAATTTATAGCACAGAGTAAATATTCTTTTGTTTAATTTTAAAAGTATTATATAATAAAATTAAAACAAGGTAAAACAAATATGCCACCATTTTTTTTATTTTAGTAACCAGAAAATGTAGATACAGATTGTTTATATTTTCAATTTGCTTTGATATTTTTATTGGAATTTCCATTCTGTTTTCATTGTTCATCTCAAATATTATTCAATTGACGGACATAACAAGGTCTTCGATCTTGTGACGTGTATGTGATAACAAAATTTGATCGATAAATCCTTGTCCTAATGTATTCCGTGATATGAAGTTAGCCATGGCAACCAGAAACCTCCATGGTTTTACTTTCGTGTAACAACTTTGAAAGACGGATCATTCCTACCGAGTTCAGTTAAAATAAAACAAGAGGGCCATGATGGCCCTTGAATCGCTCACCTGATTTTTTATTTTTTTTTCACTTTAGCTATATAAGCCTCGCCCCCTGGCAGCCAGTTTCCGACCAATCAACTTGGCTTGAAGGAATCTGATAGAGGGTCACCCTAGGAACATTTCTACAAAATTATTTGAAAGTCGGCCAGATACTTTTGGAGGAGAAGATTTTTTAAGTTTTCACTATAGCCATATAATGCAAAATAGCCCTGCCTACTGGCGGCCATGTTTTTTGACCAATCAACATGTCTTGAAGGAATCTGAAAGTGGGTCATCCAAGGAACATTTCTACAAAATTATTTGAAAATCGGGCCGACACTTTTGGAGAAGAAGATTTTTTAAGTTTGCACTATAGCCATATAAGGCAAAATAGCCCCGCCCCCCCCCCCCCCCCCCCCCCGCCCCATGGCGGCCATGTTTTTCGACCAATCAACATGGCTTGAAGGAATCTGATAGAGGGTCACTTAAGAAACATTTCTACAAAATTATTTGAAAATCTGCCAACCAATTTGGGAGAAGAAGAATTTTGAAGTTTTTTCGGTTTCGTTGCCATGGAAACCAGAATTTTGCATGGATCCCAAAAATTTGAAGGAATTCTGGTGAGGTCAATGAGAGGATGCTTTCTGTGAAGTTTCATCCCAATTGACCCACTGGTTACTGAGGAGAAGATGTTGAAGATTTTTTAAGTTTTCAATTTGGCCATATAAGGCAAAATAGCCCCGCCCCCTATCGGCCATGTTTTTTGACCAATCAACATGGCTTGAAGGAATCTGATAGAAGATTACCCAAGGAACATTTCTACAAAATTATTTGAAAATCGGCCTGACACTTTTGGAGAAGAAGATTTTTTAAGTTTGCACTATAGCCATATAAGGCAAAATAGCCCCGCCCCCCCCCCCCCCCTGGCGGCCATGTTTTTCGACCAATCAACATGGCTTGAAGGAATCTGATAGAGGGTCACCCAAGGAACATTTCTACAAAATTATTTGAAAATCGGCCTTACATTTTCGGAGGAGAAGATTTTTTAAGTTTTCACTATAGCCATATAAGGCAAAATAGCCCCGCCCCCCCTGGCGGCCATGTTTTTCGACCAATCAACACGGCTTGAAGGAATCTGATAGAGGGTCATCCAAGGAACATTTCTACAAAATTATTTGAAAATCTGCCAACCAATTTGGGAGAAGAAGAATTTTGAAGTTTTTTCGGTTTCGTTGCCATGGAAACCAGAATTTTGCATGGATCCTAAAAATTTGAAGGAATTCTGGTGAGGTCAATGAGAGGATGCTTTCTGTGAAGTTTCATCCAAATTGACCCACTGGTTACTGAGGAGAAGAAGTTGACGCACGACGCACGACGGACGACGGACGACGGACAAAAGGCGATCACAATAACTCACCTTGAGCAAAGCTCAGGTGAGCTAAAAAAAAACGTTTAGGAAATGACATTTAAGAAAACATTGACCATGGACGTTCGGACGAATGGGCGATGGATATCAGGCCATCACAATAGTTCACAAAGAGCTAGAAAGCCTGTCTTGAGTTAGTGATCACGGAGAAGGTCTATTCCACACTACAACAACACATTTTTTTTTTAAATATTTAATATCCGATGTTAATGTTACACTTTTTAAGGTTGCATTTAGATCTTCAAATTGTTCAAACAATTGCATTCTACGTAACACATCAGTTGCTTGCGAAAGTTGTATACAAATTTTTAAAAGTAAGAAATTTGACGGACACAAAATGAAAATAGGAGACAATTCAAAAATAAGAATTCAAAAGTTATGTACGTACCATTCTCCTGATCACAAGGATATACAGGTGTTGCAACTCTGAATTGAAGCTGTCAACTATAAACAGAATTATGACCAATTCATGTATCATGTATAGCGTGACGAGCAGACAACGGAGAAGTGATCCCTAAGTGTGTCGCTGTATTACAGACAGGCGCCATAAAATGCACATTGGTGAATCGACAACAGTTCGTAGGTGGAACAAAGTTAATAAACACATATATATCTAATCAAATAAACAGAGCTCCCCTAATTATCATCTTAATTTCCACCGATGCATTCTAATTTAATTAATGCTGAAATTCTATTTTGAGTTCAGCTTTTTTAAACCTCTGAACAAGAGGGCAAAGATGTCAGACGCGTATCGTATTCGATCATCCTGAACCTGAACGTATTTCAACCAAACTTCTCAGTAATATACCTGTGGTAGTTCTCTTATCCAAAACGTTATACAACATGCAGAACTTTTGTTGCCGCTGCATCAGCAGGGTAAAATGACAAAGGCTTAAAATGCCTCTCTTCTTAATATGCTTGTCAGATTTTAAGATTTCATGACGGAATGTTCATGTGTTTGTTAAGATGTTTTCAAAGTTTACTGTTGCAGATGTGTTGTATCAGGGACATAGATACATATTCAGATAACACAATGTTCAATGATAGAATTAAAGTATAGTGTATATGTTTATCTTACTATACCTCATACAATAAACTTTTGACACCTCTGCTGCTGTAAAGTTTTAAATGTGTTTTGTGATATAGTTAAAGTTGCTCTAAACAGGCAATTTCTCCGTTTTCTACAATATTTTTAACTTCGTTTTAATATTATTATACCCCCAACGAAGAAGAGGGGGTATATAGGAGTCACTGTGTCGGGCTGGCTGTCTGTCTGTCTGTCGTACGTGGGTCGATCGGTCGGTCGGCCGGAAGCCATATTTTGTCCGGCCTATTTCTTACAAACCACTGGGTGGAATTCAATAAAATGTTACATGAAGCTTCTATACCAAGAGGAGATGTGCATATCCTAAAGGGGTTACAATTGAATGTTATTTTACAGAGTTATGGCCCTTTTACTTATTAAGTGTAGGTGTAGGTCAAGTGCTGTTTAGTGCGTATTTATCATCTTCAGTGATAGTTCTAGTTTTGTCAGACTTCTATATATATTATAATATGTTTCTCTTTTGTTTTCAATGAAGACGATTCGAAATATATGTGTGTGTCCTTTCTGGAAGCTAAATACACACTAGTACTGTTTAGCTGATTGTTTTCGGTGTTGTCTGTTTCAAACGGATGTTGGAGATTTCGTCTAACTACTATTTCGTCTAACTGATACTATAGAGTAAATGGGGTAGAGATTTCGTCTAACTTATAAATAAGAAGGAATATTATGTCTTATATGTAATATATACTTAGAAACTGAATATTTTATTGTTTATAAACTTGATTAATAAATATCACTTACGATGTATTGTCAAATGTGTTCTTATATTATTCATTACAGAACAGAATAGAATAGGATGTGTAAAACTAATTGAAATTGTTTCAATGTAGTCGGTCAATCAACACCATATATCGCTATAGTTTATACAGTACTATACTCGATAAATTAGACGAAATCTCTACCCCATTTACACCCGACGAAGGATATAGAAAAACTTGACAAATAAGCGTTCGATTATTTTGAAAATGTACCAGTGGTGAAGAGGATGTTATTATCTTCGACATGCTTGAATGGATTTTGATATTACTTCACACAATTATTCTCCGTAAGATATGATGTGTCATGCACATCACCCAGCCACCTAATTTCAAGATCAAGATCACAGTTTGTCCGATAGTTCATGTCCGGGTTGCACATGCTTTAATGGATTTTGATAATATTTCACACATTTAATCTCCATAACATGATGATGTGTATGCACATCAGCCAACAATCTACTCCAAAGGTCAAGGTCGAAGTTTGTGCCAACACATTGTATGTCCGCAATTTCTTGTCTGGGCTGTATCTTCCACATTCTTGAATGGATTTTGACACAGTTATTCTACATAACAAGATATTGTGTCATGCACATCACCCAGCCACCTACTCCCAAGGTCAAGGTCACAGTTTGGGTTCGAACATTGTCCGTCTGCAATTTCGTCTCCGGGCTGTAGCTTCCACATGCTTGAATGTATTTGGTATTACATGACACAATTATTCTCTTTAACAAGATGATGTGTCATGCGCACCACCCAGCCACCTACTCCTAATGTCAAGGTCACAGCTCAAACATTGTCTGTCTGCAATTTCATGTCCGGGTTGTATGTTCAACATGCTTTATGGGTTTTGATATTACTTCACACAATTATTCTCCATAACAAGATGATATGTCATGCACATCACCTAGCCATCTACCCCCAAGGTCAAGGTCACAATCTAGGCTCAACAAGCGACTGAGGAGGATATGAGCTGTCCCGCAAGAAAAACTAACATTGCGGATTCTGCGTAAAGTATCGACCCGGATTAACCTAAGCATGCCACGCAGGCTAACCCGGATAGACACTTTTCGCCTCCTGTAGATTTTCTGTTTCAGGAATCATCACTCTATACCTCTTTCTCTCTGAGACGGACGGAATGTGTCGGCCCGGATTAGTTTGCGCAGGCTGATCTTGGTTGATACAATTTACACAGAGGCCATAATATTGGTTTTCTCGCGGGACGGCTCATATGTTGTTTGAAGCCACATGTAGATGGAGGACTACGGACCATGACCATCAAACCAATCTAAAACCTCACAATGATCAATACTTCGTGCTCAGGTGAGTTAACAAGAGACACACAACTGTACATGTTTAAGACAGACAATAAAAGCAATGTGAAGAAAGAATAAAATGTTCAAGGGTTTTTATAAATATCCAACAAGACGAAATGCTAAAAACTTTTCATACAGAATATTTATTTTCAATCATCTAAAAGTACGACAATGTTGAACGACTCATTTGAAAATTATAATATTCTAGTCTATCTGGAATTACTGTTAAATGGCTTTCCAGCAGAATTGAAATTCCTTAAGATGGCTAAACCAACAACCATGATGTTTTGGAGTGGTCTTTTTGAAAACATCTGAGGAAAAATACAATATTCCAATAAATTGAAGTAAAAGGAGATGTTGTTTAAATCAAACAAGTTTTCCTTACCTGTTTTAGACCAGTCATCGACAACATTACGAGATGTGGTCACATGTACCAGGGAGCGATAAATTACCAAAAATAGATATGTAGAATATTGTAACTAATTCCCAGATACAAAAAATATCAGCAAAAATATTGAAAATCACAATAAATGAAAATAGAATTATTGATATGAGTAGACCATTTGTTGCAAAAATCATCTGCTGCAGCTGTATCAATAGGATAATGCGAATTTACAACCTGTCAGTAATTACTACTCACTGTAGTAGACAAAAATGCCCATAAAATATCAGACATACATGTACCTAGAACTAGAATTGTCACAAAAAGAGTGACTAGAAAATATATATGCCATTATAAAACATAACTATAATAAGTCTTGATTGCTGTTGTTTTAAACAAGTATTAAATATAAGTAATCAGTATTTTTAACCCTTTCCCACTTACAACAAATCTGCAGCAGACGACTTTGAAAACATAGTGACCAAAACCTGAAAAATCTCCATAAAGGATGAGTAATTTCACCTTCGGCCACAATGTTTTCAAAAGTCGTCTGCTGTTATTGCATCAAAATGCGTCTGCAGGTGGGAGAGGGTCTTATCAATGCAACAATTTCAGTGTTAATCTTTTCCTACATACACTTAATCTGCATGCAGACGACTTTGAAAACATCTTTTAAACAAGAGGCCCATGAGGGCCTATGCTCTACTGGCATTGATCTGGCTTGTTTCAAAAGGAACCAATATGTCATCAATATTCAAATACCATCTAAGTTTGGTGAAGATCAGATAGTAAATGGAAGCTCTATTGTGTTCACAAGCTGTATTATAGCAATTTTGACCATTTCAAGGGCCATAATCCAGTCATGCATGGGCGGATCTGTGGCTGGTTTTCGAAAGGAACCGAGCTCTCATGGATATCTAACTACTGTATAAGTTTGGTTGAGATACAATCAAAAGTGAAGACTGTATCGTGTTAACAAGCTCTTTTATAGCAATTTTGACCATTTCAAGGGCCATAATCCAGTCATGCATAGGCGGATCTGGCTGGTTTTCGAAAGGAACCGAGCTCTCATGGATATCTAACTACTGTATAAGAGTGGTTGAGATACAATCAAAAGTAAAGACTGTATCGTGTTAACAAGAAATTGTTTACGGACGGACGCACGCACGCACGCACAACGGACGAATCGCCACGACATAAGCCCTTCTGGCCTTTAGCCAGTAGAGCTAAAAATGTATAAAACTCTTCAAAAATGAAATATTAATCATTAAATAGAGTTGTAAACAATGTTTTCAAAAAATGTCTGCTGAATATGATATGATTGATTGGGGTTTAACGCCGTTTTTAACAATTTCTCAGTTATATTACGGATGCCAGTTCACCTACTCATGCATTACCTGGTTTTCTCACACCAGTACTCCACACAACAATCTTCCCAAGCAACTGGCTGCTTTTTGAAAACAGTGTCAAAAGAAGAAATTGCTCAAAACGAGCAATTTCTCCTTTTGCCACAATGTTTTCCACTTTTAGTCATAGGTTATCCATTCAATTATAGAGATTTTCAATTTTTGACAAAATATGTTCAAAGTCGTCTGCTGCAGAATTGTCGTATGAGGGAAAGGGTTAAATCTCTATCAGTGTATCCTAATATCAAGCATGTAAAATATATACAAAATTAGACTATAGATTAAAATATACAACATTATGCATTCAAGAGTCAATATAAAATACAATGAAATAATTACAGGTATGTATACATTTTGAAAAACAAAAATATATTTAAAAATATATAATCTCTTGCACTTGGACTAAAAAATACTTTCAAATACTTTGATCATTTGTTATTGGTTTTACACCACTTTCAAAACAGCTAAAGTCATAGTTTGGCGGACAGGAAAAATGGTATTAATCCAACACCTTATAATTTTGTACATTGAGAAAAAATATATAAGGTATGAAACCAATACAACCCCACCTGCTGGAGCTCAAGAGTTGCATTGACTGCACTCGTTCAGAATTAGTAAGCTGGTTCTTACAGTTAACCCTTTCCCTCATACGACAATTCTGCAGCAGACGACTTTGAACATTTTTTGTTAACAAATAGAATATCTCTTTAATTAAATGGATAACCTATGACTAAAAGTGGACAACATTGTGACAAAAGGAGAAATTGCATGTTTTGAGCAATTTCTTCTTTTGTCACTATGTTTTCAAAAAAGCTGTCTGCTGCAGAGGCGTATGGGGGAAAGGGTTAACTATATATATAAGTTATAGTTAGAATAGAAAAATAGGTAGATCATGTCTTCTTATAAGTAACAGTAACATGGCTTGAAGGAATTTGGTATTGGCTCACCATAGGAGCATTTATACATTGTTCACTATATAGCAATAAATGTCAAGACATCCCCACCATCAGTGGACCATGTTGCTGGCCTGAAGAAATCTGGTAGGGAGACAACCAAAGAACATTGTAAAATAATAGTTTGTAAATGGTGCCAATATGTCAAAGAAAATTGTCAAAGTGGCTTCCTTAGTTTTTCACGGAAACCAGCATGTTTCTTAAAAGAGTTTTAAAGAATTTAAGAGAAAAAATAGAGTAAATGCAACCTCCGAAGTTTCACCACAATTTGTCAAACGGTTACAGAGGAAAAGACATATTAAGCAAAAGTTAACAGACCAACATACTCACGACAGACAATTCACCGTGACTTAAGCTTTCAGTGGGTTGAGTAAAAAAGAAACTTTTGAGCTAAGCATAAATGGTTTACCTTAATAATGCCGCAATTCACAAAGTCTTGCTTTCACTTTTTCATAAAAGCTAGACAAAAAGTTAAACTTAAAGATCAAGATGAAAAAAATGATTTAATCTAAAACATCTGCACTGCGTGATGAGCATGTGTCATTAAAATATGTTAAAAGAATAACAAAATAGTTTGATTCACTAACTTCATATACATGTAATACTGACTTTCCCACATACGACAAATCTGCAGCAGACGACTTTGAAAATATAGTGACAAAAACCTGAAAAATCTCCATAAAAGATAGCTTAATTGTTAAATAAAGTTGAAAACATTGTGGCCAAAGGAGAAATTGCTCATCATGAGCAATTTCACCGTTGGCCACAATGTTTTCAAAAGTCGTCTGCTGTTATCACATCAAAATGCGTCTGCAGGCGGGAACGGGTTAAAAGAAACCAAAATGTAAGATGATATTACTCTAGAACACCAACACGGATATGATACAATAAAATTGAAGCTCCTCAAACTTCATATGCCATAGGGACGGTACAACCAATAGATCAAATGACTCAGTGAATTAAAGGAAGACAGGTCTTAAATTAAAGGTCACTGGCATTATTTTGATCTCAGGAAAAGGAAAAAGTAAAAGGTTTTTTTAATGACAACTGTGGACTGAACATGCATACAATCTGTTTAACCCTTTTCCCCCAAACAACAATTCCGCAGCAGATGACTTTCAAAACATACAGACGGTTATAGGAAAAATATATATGATTGAAAGTATGAATATTGGATAAGAGTGGAAAACATTGTGGCAAAAGGGGAAATTGTTCATCCTGAACAATTTCCACTTTTGCCACAATGTTTATAAAAGTCATCTGCTGTAGATCGAGGCCATCAGAAAGCATTCTGTAAGTGGGAAAGGGTTAAAAACTTGACAACGTTCAGGGGCCTAGCTTGGCCAAGTGATAGAAGGGGAGGTGAGTTCAGTTTCAGATTGTTGTGGTGCTATTTGGCAAATATCCAGTTAAATATTATCCTGCATAAAAGCTATAATCAATCTGGATCTGCACTGTTTGCTAATTGTCATTGATTGGTTAAACTTGGAGCATGTCATAAATATACAAAATTTGCACTTGAATAGGCGAAGCACACAATCATACTTGGTAAAAAAAATATACATCATCTGTTGATCTCTTGAAAGACTTTGGTGAAAGGATGACTTATGACAGATCTACTCCTTCATCATCTGAAAAATAGAAATAAAAGTTTGATTAGACAAATAACTGTGTGCATGATATCATAGTTTCAGAGGTGAAAAGTCTTGAGGTAGCATGTGGAAAATAAAAGTGTGATTAAACTAAAGAGGTAAAAATATTGCGGGAAAACAAGAAATGCCTTGCCCGGCTGTAGCTTTTCCGGGGGACTCTTAACAGAAAATACAAAAATACATGGAAAATACAGGGAAACAATGGAATTTAATGTTAAGATGTGGAAACGCTGGAAATGGTCCGAATACTCCGGGGTCCACGGAACCTTTCCAGGGTGTTCACAGAACTGTTCCGGGTTGTCCATGGAATTTCCAGGTTTTCCACTTAAATGTCCTGGAATTTCCCTGGAAAGTGTCAGATTATCCAAAAGTATCCCTGGAAAGTTGTCCGAATACTCCGGGGATTTTCCGGGGATTTTCGTTAGAGTCCCCGGAAAAGCTACAGCCGGGTGTATTGAGCTACAAATATTTTTTTTCAAAATGTTTTCAAAATTGGTCTTTGCCATCCATATCAAGTAAAGGGTTCATAACAAAAGACTGGAATCACGTCCAGAGTTTACCAACCAGCAGACACATGGTAACTCATCTGCAGCAAATGACTTTTAAAAAACATTGTTACAAAAGAGGACATTTCTTATAATGAGCAATTTCTCCAATGTTTTTAAAAGTTGTCTGTTGCAGATGCATCCAAAGGCATCAGCAACAGGGAAAGGGTTAAAAATCAATAAATCTAATTACAAAATATAAATTATATATAAAGCCAGAGAAATAATCATTCACAAAGTATAAGTCCAAAGTCCTTCATTCACATTACAAATCAAGTGAAATATCTTCATTCACAAAAAAAAGTCAGTGAAATCTTCATTCACATTATATATCCAGTGAAATCTACATTCATAATAAGATTTGTTAATCAACAGAAATCCGGTTATTGGAGGGAGTCGCAAGTTTGAATACTATTTGCACGTTGATCCTGAATAAGAATTATGTATGGCATAGTAAATTTATTGGGAATCTGCCTTTCTTGCAATTTCTGCAAGAGATAAAAATTTAGTGAAATCTTCATTCATAATATAAATTCAGAGAAATATACATTCAGAGAAATCTTAACCCTTTCCCTCATATAGACGCTTCCTGACGCCTCTGCATAAAGACGGCTTTTTGCCACAATGTTTTCCACTTTTAGTCATAGGTTATCCATTTAATTACAAAGATTTTCTATTTTTTGACAAAATATGTTCAAAGTCGATCGCTGCAGATTTGTCGTATGAGGGAAAGGGTTAGAATAAATTTACAATCTAGCATTTAAAGCCAAAGAAGGAGGGGAGTATATTGACCAAATGCATCATTGAAATGAATTAGTGATTGAATAGCTTTCAATTTTCTATTTTCCCCCATTGGCACTCTATTCCAAAACCAATTCCAAATGTACAATCAACTCCAAAACAGAACATGCAACTCATCTCCCCTTAAAATGTTAAATAAATTAATTTTAATTTAGTTTTAATGCCATTTTGTCAGTAAGTGAAAGCTTGACAGACAGATGGACGAAAGATGGAACAGTTATTGTCATGTGTCTCCCTGCTAAGGCAAGCAACACAAAAAGAGTTCAGCCAAGATGCATTGTGAACAAACAAATACTTTTGCAGATATACATGCCAGAGAGGGTGAAGGGACACATATTTATTATGTCCTATCAATAATCTATCACAGTGAATATCATGATGCTAGAATTAACAGTTTCTTTTGTATTATTTTTAGATCTGTCACAGTGCATATTATGATGCTAGAATTAACAGTTTCTTTTGTATTATTTTTGAATCTGCATCACAATGAATATCATGATGCTAAGATTAACAGTTTCTTTTTGTATTATTTTTGAATCTGCATCACAATGAATATCATGATGCTAGAATTAACCCTTTCCCTGATACGAGAATTATGCAGCAGACGACTTTGAACATATTTTGTCAAATAATGGAAAATCTCTATAATTGAATGGATAACCTATGACTAAAAGTGGAAAACATTGTGACAAAAGGAGAAATTGCACGTTTTGTGCAATTTCTTCCTTTGTTACTATGTTTTCAAAAAGCCGTCTGCTGCAGAGGCGTCAGAAAGCGTTTATATGAGGGAAAGGGTTAACAGCTTCTTTTTTTAGTGTTTCTCATTAAAAGACCTCCCTTAGCTTTATATTTAAGGAGTACTTCACAGCTAACTGCAATAAAAGAAAATCATAACAAACTTTCTATTAACCCTTTCCCTCATAATTATAGACACTTTCTGACGCCTCTGCAGCAGACGGCTTTTTGAAAACATAGTGACAAAAGAAGAAATTGCTCAACACGAGCAATTTCTCCTTTTGACACAATGTTTTCCACTTTTAGTCATAGGTTATCCATTCAATTATAGAGATATTCTATGTTTTGACAAAATATGTTCAAAGTCGTCTGCTGCAGAATTGTCGTATGAGGGAAAGGGTTAAAATAATTGAAAATTGGTTCACATTAGTCAAATGAATTAATTATACAAGAGGGCCATGATGGCCCTGGATTGTTCACATGAGTCATGCAATGACTGTGATTTGTTATGCCAATCACAATAACTTTTTTAACCCTTTCCCCCATACGACAATTCTGCAGCAGACGACTTTCAACATATTTTGTCAAAAAGTAGAAAATCTCTATAATTGAATGGATAACCTATGTTTAAAACTGGAAAACATTGTGGCAAAAGGAGAAATTACACGTTTTGTGCAATTTCTTCTATTGTCACTATGTTTTCAAATAGCCGTCTGCTGCAGAGGCGTCAGAAAGCATCTATATGAAGGAAAGGGTTAACCTGGCAACCACGTTTTTCGACCACTCAACATGGCTTGAAGGAATCAGTAAGAAACTCACCCAAGCAACATTTCTACGCAATTAATTGGAAATTGGCCGGATATTTTAGTAGAAGTTTTCACTATAGCTTATAAAGGCAAAACATTATTGAAAGGTCATGGAATTTGATCCCTGAATGAGCCATACCAAAGACTTTTAAATTGTAAGTAATAGCTCTCCTCCTTGGCGCTCAGGGTTGCGGGGTTAGCATAACGGCTGTCTGACTTGTGTCAGGATAAATGGACCAGTAGTACTGATAACTTACCCAGGAAATGCCTTGATGCAACTGAATTTTTTTTGAAAGTGGCAAAGCTAGAGACCAAACCATCAATCAATCAATCACAAAATCTTAATGAGAACCATTGCCTTGTGACAAAGCGAAAAATGAATGTTTACGTTTGTTTATCATAAAGAAATGCTGGAGTACTGAATAATAATCCGGCAACTAGCTATTGCGATTAACTATAAAGTTTTTTGTGAAGAAAATGCATAAGACACTAAGTCTTGTAACTGTTAAATTGTCTCAATAATATCTTTACGAATATAGATGTTCTTTAATGAGAACCCTAGACTAGTTCTAAATTCGATATGAATTAAAGAGTTTAAACAATGACAAGTGAATACTAAGTCCCATTTGCTTATCAATTATATACCAGTAACAAAACTGTAGTACATGACTTTTCTTTGAAACTACATGTAGTTTGAGACTTATATATATAGTTTATCCAAACATCAAAAAGGAGAAATTGCTAAAAAAAATACCAATATGTTTCTTATTACATGTATGCATGAAAATAGATTTTTTTATTTATTAACCCTTTCCTACATACAGATGCTTTCAGACGCCTCTGCAGCAGACGATTTTTTTGAAAACATTGTGGCAAAAGAAGAAATTGCTCAAGACAAGCAATTTTTCCTTTTGCCACAATGTTTTCAACTTCTTTCAGTAATATTACTTTCATTAACCCTCTCCCTCATATAGATGCTTTCTGATGACTCTGCAGCCGACAGCTTTTTGAAAACATAGTGACAAAAGGAGAAATTGCACAAAACATGCAATTTCTCATTTCGCCACAATGTTTTCCACTTTTTGTCATAGGTTATCCATTCAACTATGGAGATTTTCTATGTTTTGACAAAATAAGTTCAAAGTCGTCTGCTGCAGAATTGTCGTATGAGGGAAAGGGATAAAAGAGATATTCCATATTTTTGTTTAGATGATATCAAAGTCGTCTGCTGCAGATTTGTTGTATGTGGGAAAGGGTTAAGTTGGTCAACTTTTACAGAACATTTATATTACTAAGGATAAAGAGTTAGGCTATTATTACCAATATTGTCCAACAGGGAACACCTTTAACCCTTTCCCTCATACGACAATTCTGTCCAAGCGGCATAACTCTAGGTTGAATGAAAAAATATATCTTTTCTGTTTGACAACAATAAACCGGAGAAACAATATCAATTTCTTTCAAGTTTACCAGTAAGAATAGTTATAGATTTTATTACAGAATGGTATAACAATGAATTAACCCTTTCCCTCATACGACAATTCTGCAGCAGACGACTATGACCATATTTTGTCAAATAATAGAAAATCTCTATAATTGAATGGATAACCTATGACTAAAAGTGGAAAACATTGTGACAAAAGGAGAAATTGCACATATTGTGCAATTTCTTTTTTTGTTACTATATTTTCAAAAAGCCATCTGCTGCAGAGGCATCTGAAAGTGTCTATATGAGGGAAAGAATTAAATCATTCCAATTTGCAGACACTTTTGACGCATTTGTAACATACAGCTTTTTAAAAACATGTGGCAAAAGAAGAAGCTGTTTATGATGAGCAGTTTTCTCCTATTGCCAAAATGTTTTCAACTCTATTTAATAATTAAAACTTTTCTTTATAGAGATTTTTAATATTTTTGCCTAGATGATTTCAAAGTCATCAGCTGCAGACCTTTTGTAAGTGGGAAAGGGTTAATAGATTGTGAAGATGCACAGGCTGAACTGGATCTTGAGTGTTTGTGCAAATTCTTAAAGTTTCTAAAACAAGAGGCCAATGAGAGGGCCTATGCTCTACTGGGATGGTTCTTTGGTCATTTTCAATCCAGAGCATGTATGTATGGTGAGGATCGGATAGTAAATGGAGGCTCTATTGTGTTCACAAGCTGTATTATAGCAATTTTGACAATTTCAAGGGCCATAATCCAGTCATGCAAAGGCACATCTGGCTGGCTCTCATCAATATTTAACTACTATCTAAGTTTGGTGAAGATCGAATAGTAAATGGAGGCTCTATTGTGTTCACAAGCTGTATTATAGCAATTTTGACAATTTCAAGGGCCATAATCCAGTCTTGCATCGACGGATCTGGCTGGTTAGCGAAAGGAACCAAGCTCTCATGGATATCTAACTACTGAATAAGTTTTTATCGCGTTCACAAGCTGTATTATAGCAATTTTGACAACTTCAAGGGCCATAATCCAGTCATGCAAGGGCACATCTGGCTGGTTTCCGAAAGGAACCAAGCTCTTATCAATTTTTAACTACTATCTAAGTTTGGTCAAGATCAGATAGTAAATGGAGCCTCTATTGTATTCACAAGCTCTATTATAGCAATTTTGACAATTTCAAGGGCCATAATCCAGTCTTGCATGGGCAGATCTAGCTGGTTTGCGAAAGGAACCAAACTCTCATGGATATCTAACTACTGTATAAGATTGATTGAGATACAATCAAAACTGAAGACTGTATCGGGTTCAAAAGCAATTGTTTACGGACGCATGGACACCACGCCACGGCATATTAGCTCTTCTGGCCTTTGGCCAGTAGAGCTAAAAACCAGCTCAATTGTAGATACCCATCAATTGTGTCTGTTTGACAATTTTTAGGCTTTATAGATGAAATCAAATATTTTAATTGTTTACAGCTGATATTACATCACTTTGACTTGTTTAAAGTCCCCTTGAATGACCAAGGTATGTTTTTGGTATTTCACTAATTGGCCAAAAAATAAGAAACAAAAGCAAGACTAGCAAGATCTAGAATAGGTTTAACAACTTACAATTGATATTCATGATTTAACAATCATCTGTTGAAAGAAGACAACAAGAGTTCATTAGTCCTTAACCCTTTCCCTCATATAGATGCTTTCTGACACAACATTTTTTTCAGATGAAGTCAAACCGGTTGGTTGATTGGTTGATTGGGGTTTAACGCTTTCCCTCATACGACAATTCTGCAGCAGACGACTTTGAATATGTTTTGTCAAAAAATGGAAAATCTCTATAAATGAATGGATAACATATGACTAAAAGTGGAAAACATTGTGGCAAAAGGAAAAATTGCACGTTTTGTGCAATTTCTTCTTTTGTCAGAATGTTTTCAAAAAGCTGTCTGCTGCAGAGGCGTCAGAAAGCATCTATATTAGGGAAAGGGTTAATGGTAGGTAGGTATACACCATGGTTAAGATAAGTTCATAACAACTATTTCTGGCGGAGAAATAAATAATTCAATACTTTTTAGAAATGATACCTTACTGTTGGGTTCTTTTAAAAGAATTGATCAGTGACACTAATAGATTAAGCCTATTTAACCCTTTCCCTCATACAACAATTCTGCAGCAGACGACTTTGAACGTATTTTGTCAAAACATAGAAAATCTCCATAATTGAATGGATAACCTAAAAATGACTAAAAGTGGAAAACATTGTGGCAAAAGGAGATCACTATGTTTTCAAAAATGTGTCTGCTGCAGAGGCGTCCGAAAGCGTTTATATGAGGGAAATGGTTAAGTTTATTTTCCCTTTACCCTTTTTCACATACAACAAATCTGAAGCAGACGACTAAAAGTTGAAATCATTGTGACAAAAGGATAAAGCAAGATATCGGATATTTATTTATCCAAGTCTGAAAGCAAAAACAAGGCTTGAAATCAGATCATTCAGCCAATACTGAGGATCACAGGTTCATATTTTATACCCCCATAGAGTATATACCATATATAAAGGGGGTATAACACATCATGAACCTGTGCTGAGGATGATTACATGTATGTGACTCGTGTAACTTCGGCCATCTCACGAAAGTAACCTAATTTCGTTTAAAATGCAAAACCATAAATATTTGTGTTTCCTGAGGCATGTATATATGATCAACAGCCATTTAAATCGTTTCGACCGCAATAGTCAGGCTTAATTGCTTCGCAATGGAACCCAGTACTGCAGTATTATCAATGTCAGCTCCTGCAAATTGTTTTTATGTTAAAACCTCTTCAGGTTAATACACAAATAATTTTGTAAAAAACTGTTAATATAAGTTAGATTTCATTATTTCTTGTTAGGTATGAGTAAATGCATCATGCAACCATGTTGATTATTAAGATTTTTAACAGTGTAATTATTTCCATAATGTTTTAATAAAGTACATGCCATTAATTGTGTACCCCCATATCATTGAAGAGGACCATTAATGTTTAATCCATTCCTTAAGTCAAACACAAAACCAAAATTTGAAATGAAATAAACAATATTCAAATTTCTTACTCAGGAAAGCACTGTTTTCGAAAATATTGTAAAAGTATCTTATTTGTCTCTCTAAAATAAACACAAGAAAAATATTGATTTGAGTAAAAAAAAAACAATGTTCAAGGCAAAAAGTTATTATTTAGTTAGTTTGATGTAACAGGTATTTCCTCAATATTACTACAAATATGTGTATCTAGATCCCTTGCCAGATGCAGACAAATTAAAATGCTTCTGCAGTCAACAAGGTTAAACAAAAAACATTGTAGGAAAAGAAGAAATTTTCACAAAACAAGAAATATGTCCAATTCCCCCAAGAAAGTTACAAATTGGAATAAAAAAGTTACTTCTTATAATCAAGACACAACATTTTTTTCAGATGAATTCAAACCGGTTGGTTGATTGGGGTTTAAAATCTCTATAAATGAATGGATAACTTACGACTAAATGTAGAAAACATTGTGGCAAAAGGAGAAATTGCACGTTTTGTGCAATTTCTTCTTTTGTCACTATGTTTTCAAAAAGCTGTCTGCTGCAGAGGCGTCAGAAAGCGTCTATATGAGGAAAAGGTTTAACGCTGTTTTCAAGAATATTTCAATCATTTCACGGCAGCCAGTTCACCTACTCATGTGTTTCCTGGCTTTCTCACACCAGTACTTAACAAAACATTCTTTCCAAGCAACTGGCTGCTTTTCATAGACTGTAAGCCCATTGGTGGAAGGCAAACGTTGCTTGTCACATTGACTTTTGGCAAACATCAGAAAGAATGTTCGCCGAGCTGGAGTTCAAACACACAACCCCTGGAAAGGTGCTGGCTGAGCTCACAACCCCTGGATTGATAGCTTGCGTAGCTTGTAACCGACAGAGCTACTTTGGCTCGGTGAACTCAAACCGGACAACACTTACAATATCATATCAGGTCGGCCAAAATGGAACATGTTTTCACCTTTGTCATTTTGTTTTCAATTTCTGTCAAATAAAACATGACAAAATAGCACGATAAAATGTATATAAGCCAACCAAAATTTGAAGAACATTTCTTTAATTGAGTAGGATCAAATTCAAAAACAAAACAATGTCAATATAATCTCAAATGCTCAAATAGGAATATTTTGATAAAAGCTATTCATTACAGACAGACAAGTCAAAGAATTCAATAAAACAGTAAAATTAGCTATTGGGGGAGGGGCAAATCAAACAAGGACAATAATGGTTCTATATCGCCCACCTGCAATACCACAATTGTAAACAGAAACCCAAATGCTTGTAGCTGTTATGGTCACTTGATCAGAACGGTTTAAACATTATTTAGGTAGAATATTATTGAATACTTTGGATCTTTTGTTTGGTATTTTACGCCGCTTTCAACAATATTCCAGTTATATCAGGGTGTTTCCTGAGTAATTTACCAGTACTACTGGTCCATTTAAGGAAGATTTGCATTAAATTATTTTGAAGTTAGGTCAGTGGTTCAGGAGAAGATTTTTTGTTTTTTTGTTAAAGATATGATGGTGCATTAACCCTTTCCCTCATATAAACGCTTTCGGACGCCTCTGCAACAGACGGCTTTTTGAAAACATAGTGACAAAAGAATAAATTGCACAAAACGTGCAATTTCTCCTTTTGCCACAATGTTTTCCACTTTTTGTCATACCGGTAGGTATATATCCATTTAATTATGGAGATTTTCTATTTTTTAACAAAATACGTTCAAAGTCGTCTGCTAAAGAATTGTCGTATGAGGGAAAGGGTTAAGCTCTGGTGGCTATTTTGTGCAGCATGGGCTGCATGGCCAACAAATAGAACAATTACAGTAGAACGATAGAAACGTAGTTAAGACAAATAACATTTGTGTGAAATTATTTTGAAATTGGGTCAGTGGTTTTGTTGGCCTATTGTTGATTTAAGATTTTTAGCTTGGGTGGCAATATCTTGTGCATCATCTCAGAAAAATTTGAACAATTGTGGAAGAGAGCTACACAAGACAAAGACCTTTTTGAAATTTGGTCAGTGGTTTTTGGGTTTAATGTTGATTTAAGATTTTTAGCTTTGACGGCTATTTTGTTCAGCAGAATGGAATCATTTGAACAATTCTCATAGAGAATAAGCTTAGGAACATTCTTGTGTAAAGCATCTGAAAGTTAGACATAGGTTTAGGAAGAGATGTTATTTGATGCCTTTTTTATTAACCCTTTCCCTCACATAGACGCTTTCTGATGCCTCTGCAGCAGACGGCTTTTTGAAAACATGGTGACAAAAGAAGAAATTGCACAAAACGTGCAATTTCTCCTTTTCCCACAATGTTTTCCACTTTTTGTCATAGGTTATCCATTCAATTATAGAGATTTTACACTTTTTGACAAAATATGTTCAAAGTCGTCTGCTGCAGAATTGTCGTATGAGGGAAAGGGTTAACTCACTTTGGTTGCCATGACAATGGAAAGGAAAAACTTTAAAAATCTTCTCATTCATAAGTACTTGCCTGATTTTTGAAATTATTTTACACAAATGTTCCTTGGGTGACTCTCTTTCAGATTATTCAAATTATTCCGATCTGTTGTAAAACATGGCCACCAGGGGGGCAGTGCTTGTTTTCCTTATATGTGTCAGGAACGTAGATAAGATGTACGTCCCTGTATGTGTATAGTGAAAACCAGATTAATCTGACAATGGCAGATGGTCACAGGTTGGTCAAAATAGCTCACTTTATGCTTTGAGCCAAGAACAGTCAAGAAAAATAGCATAAATCAAATAAACAGAACAATTAAAATTGGTAAAAGAGACAAAACATAACAAACTGGAACTGAAGCATTCAGTGATTTGAAATAAACCAAACTTGAAATAAAAGATAACTGAAAACACATACATGTTAAGATTCAGACTCGAGAAGTCTTGTTCCTGCAATTTCATTCATTCTGTATCTGTTAATTCATTATAATTATAATCTGTAAATTCATTACTCTTATGACCCTTAAATTCATTATCAGTATAACCTGCAAATTCATTACCATTATAACCTGCAAATTCATTATTATGATCTGCAAATTAATTATTATGACCTGCAAAATCATTATCATTATAACCTGCAGAATCATTATCATTATAACCTGCAGAATCATTATCAGTATAACCTGCAAATTAATTATCATTTTGACCTGCAAATTCATTATTATTATGACCTGTAAACTCAGGATCATTATGTCCTGTAAATTGAGATCCTTATGACTTGTTTATTCATTTTTATTATGACCTGTATATCAATATCATTATATCTTGTCATTTGATTTTCCTTATGACCTGTAAATTCATTATCATCTGGAGTTCCATTATAATGTCTCACCCGATGAATCCTTCGACTGCTAGAACTGATAGTGTGAGGTATGTGGCAACAGTATAGAGCCAATTAAGTCAGCCGGCACATCTGCAGGTCTGACAAGGTGTTAGGTTGTGAGCTGCTTGTTGCAACATTGTTATCTTGACAGTATTATAATTGGTTATGAAAAGCTGCTAAAGTCCATTTCTAAAATGCAGCACGCAAAGAGTTAACCCTTTCCCTCATACGACAATTCTGCAGCAGACGACTTTGAACATATTTTGTCAAAATATAGAAAATCTCTTTAATTGAATGGATAACCTATGACTAAAAGTGGAAAACATTGTGTCAAAAGGAGAAATTGCTCGTTTTGAGCAATTTCTTCTTTTGTCACTATGTTTTCAATAATCCATCTGCTGCAGAGGCGTCAGAAAGCGTCTATATGAGGGAAAGGGTTAACATAAGGACCTCTACAACCATTTGCATAATGGCATTCATGATTGGAATCTAGTATCATAATTACATGTCCCTGTACTACCTGTATATCATTATCATTCATAGACATAAATTTGCGAGAGATGCATTTTGACGGATCAGTAAAGGACATTTGAAGACATATGGTTGCAAAATATGAAAATGCTCATGATGAGCAATGTCACCTTTTACCACAATGTTACAAATTTCAACTATTATCCCTCTCCCTCATATAGACGCTTTCTGACGCCTCTGCGGCAGACAGCTTTTTGAAAACATACTGACAAAAGAAGAAATTGCACAAAACATGCAATTTCTCCTTTTGCCACAATATTTTCCACTTTTTGTCATAGGTTATCCATTCAATTATAAAGATTTCCTATGTTTTGACAAAATACGTTCAAAGTCGTCTGCTGCAGATTTGTCGTATGAGGGAAAGGGTTAAATTCAAAATGTACACTTTTGTTTAAAGAGACAATCCATATTTCAGAAAATACATCTAAACTATTATCTGCTGCAGATTTTGTTGTATATGGGAATTAGTTGACTAATTACAAATTCTTACCTTCAAATGCTACATTGGAATGCCCTACATTATCATACACATGTTCATCCTCTCTTCCTTCCAGCACACACACTACACAGTTATGTATGCATATGTACTGTTGCTGTACAGGAGAAAATAACAAGAAATTTACATTTTAGAGGAGAAAATCATAAATATTTCCTTAATTATGTTTCATGATTTTTTCCAAATTTCATACTTCCATATTGAAACTATTGGAAAAAAAAACCTATCAAAACAAGCTTATGTATTAGTTTTAACCTTTTCCAGCAAACAATTATGCCTTTTGATGAATCTTCAGCTGAAGACTTTTGAAAACATTGCAGAAAGAGGAGAAATTGCCGAAGACAATCTATTTTCCTTTTTTTTCACAATACTTTCTTAAATGGAATAAAATAAATACACATTTATCCACAGAATGTTTTTTCAAAGCAGGAATCATGCACTTGCTTTACTGCAAAATATACCAAAGAAACTGTGAATCAACAACTTGTATGATAATACATAATAATATCAAAGACTTTATTCATAGTAGCTGCACAGATGGGCATGCCCAGTCTTTCCTTTCCTGTGGTCCTCTGCTCAAACATTTCGAGGGCTTGGCGTGAAACGGTTGTAACTCAAATTGGTATTATTTTACCAAGGTTAATCACCTCGCCATAAACTCTTTATAAGGGTTAACCCTTTCCCTCATACGACAATTCTGCAGCAGACGACTTTGAACGTATTTTGTCAAACAATAGAATATCTCGATAATTGAATGGATAACCTATGACAAAAAGTGGAAAACATTGTGGACAAAGGAGAAATTGCACGTTTTGTGCAATTTCTTCTTTGGTCACAATGTTTTCAAAAAGCTGTCTGTTGCAGAGGCGTCAGAAAGCGTCTATATGAGGGAAAGGGTTAAATCATTTTTCTTGATAAACAATGGAAATTTAGGTGCCAATTTGCTTGTTCATTATGCCAAAAAATGAAAAATCATCACTCCCAATAAGCAATTTCTCTTCTTGCCACAGTGTTTTCTACTTTATTCAATTTAACTTTCATTTTTGCCTTGATGTTTTCTAAGCTGTCTGCTGCAGATTTTATGGGATTTCCCAGTAGTTGCCAAAAGTCATCAGCTGGAGAGGCTATAAATGTTGAGTATATAATGGAAAGAGTTGAAAACCTTGTGGTAAAAGGAAAAATTGCTCAATATTTTTAACAATAAAGGGCAACAGATGCATCAAAATGTGTCTGTCTGAATGTTGGAAATGGTAAAGTCATTAGAATGTACCTCGGTTTGTACCATCCAAACTCGTTCTCGCCGTAGTTCTGCAACGATACTGAATATATCAACAGTATCCTGTGATTTTATTTCTTGTAAAACTCTGTCTAATACAACAAATGTTCCTGATCTACCCACACCAGCACTGAAAGAGAAAATAATTAATAATTTATCAACTGAAAGATGGATCATATATAATCATGTCATTTACATGATAAATTAAATGATCAACTGATTGCCTAACCCATTACTTCACATGGCTTTTCATAGGTCGTCTGCTTTGCAATCAACAGAAAAACAATTTCACCAATCTAGAAAATTGAAAAAATGATAAAGAGTTGAAAATAATGCAATAAAAGGTGAAATTGCTCGTTTTGAGCAATTTCACCTTTTATTGCAATGTTTTCAAAAGTCGTATGCAACAGCAGGCGTCAAATGTCGTCTGTGTAAAGTAATTGGCATAACTGATTTATAGATCAGACCATAACTGTATAGATTGATCATGAAATCATCAGACTGTATGATACATCAAATCAATACTTGACAGCTATATGAAGATTGATCAACATATGATAAGTATTCAAGGATAATTAAGGTCAGACTTTAAGCGCATTTGCTATTAATTTGTTAAGTTTCAACTTTCTTTATGCATTGTCATAATCTTTCATCTTATTTGCAAGTGATATTTAGTAATATTGTTTTCATAGGTAAGATTCTTTATGACCTTAAGGAATTGTTACCCTCTTCTCTTTCAATAATATTTTCAGAAGTCAGTTACTGCAGATGCAATAAAATGTGTTTCTGTCAAAGGTTTATAAAAAGGCATACAAATTCTATTGAAAGTATCAAAACTTACCTGCAATGTACGGTAATTGGACCTCCATCTTTTATCAGTTTTTCTCGCACCATCCTTACAAAACGCACTAGCACCTGCTCCTTTTTTGGAACGCCGAAATCAGGCCACGATGTGAAATGAAAGTGACGTATTTGTCTTGACTGGTCTCCCTGGAAAATGTGAAAACATTACACAACCTGTTTGTACTAAGATATAACTTTGTCTCATCAATCTTAAAATCTTTTGGAAGAATCCCCTGCAGAAATAAATCCAAGCTTTTTTGCAATCCTTAGAATTCCATGGAATTTCCATGAAATTCCATGGATCTGCAACATTTTGTTCACAGGAAAAAGTACGAAAAAGCTTGGATCCATTATTCCTAGGAATTCCATGACATTTCAAGGATTTTGTGTGGGAATAGCTGAAGGAAAAGCTTGGATTTTTATTCCATCGAAATCCAAGGTTTTTCTGCTTGGAAAAAGCTTGGAATTGAATGGAATTGATTGTTTAAAATACCTCTGCTGAGAAAAGTGTGGACTTGTGAATTTTAATGTGTGGAAAAACCATGGAAAAGCTTGGAATTTACTTTTATTGTGTCAAGATAGAACTTTAAGAAATTTCCATCGTTTTCCAAGCTTTTTCTTCTTTGAAAAAGAGTGGAATACCATGGACTTTTAATAATGAAATACAGAACAGAACAAGTCATTTCTTTCATAGTAAAAGTATATTATATGAATAGTTTATTTCAAATCCAATAGGCATCTGCCCGTGAGGAACAAATATGATAATATAATGATGACAGACAGTGATATTTTAAGACACAAATAAGCAATAATACAAAACTGAAATAGCATAACACTAGCCAGTGGTGTGCATTATCTCAATGAATAATAATATGAACTTTATATCGTGAAATATTTTGCGACCGTTATTAAACATCTACTTAATATATATTTTGCCTCAAAAGTATTATATGTTATATATAAACTTATACGCACATACCCTTACGGAATCTAAAAGCACAAACATATATGCAGCTTATATGTCCCTTATAGGTGCCTTATAAGAGACATATATGGGACATATAAGTCTCATGAAAAGCTGACTATGTGAGTTATATGTATATGGCAAATATAAGTATGGCTCTACTTCACATATATGTCCCATATAAGTCCCTTATAGGTGAGTTATAAGAACACCAATACATATATGTTGCGTATATGGCAGTCATTAGTTGAGACAGTATCAACTTGAAATGGCATGATATTCCACATTTAAGTGAGAACTTAGAATTTGCAGTGTCTGATGTTTCAGAAAAGACATATCAACTTTTTTTAACCTAAACCAAAGAATCAGTTTGCCAAAAGGCAAGCTTACATTGACTATATGTTATCCATTTGCAACAGAACAATGTTTTAAACTTACAGCCTAAACTATCTGTATTATCTCTATATCTTTAGTAATTTTTTAGTTTTACTTGCTACAAAAGTTAAGAATGGTGATATTTCAGTTGATTAAATTGTAACGCTTACGAATGTGTGTTTATAACGGGCATATTGACACCGATTTCAAACCGTTACCATTTCAAACGGTTATGATTTTAACATCCGGTTACAACACTATAAACTTTGCTGTGCAGCTTCGGTGATATCATCATAACTACCAGGTTTGTGCATTTATGATCACAATCAAATTAAACCTTATAATCTGAGCTTTATTTTGATATATATATTTTTTTAATCGGCCTAATATTGAAGACAATATATCAATTCTAATCCGTATCAGCCACGGGTTCGCTGATGGCCGCCATTTGCATTTATGTCAACAATACAAAAACTGTTTTGGATTAACTTTAAACACCTCGATGCGTGTTTGTTGAAAAATACCTATGCTAGCCTATATATCTTACGTGTTTTTTGTTCTTAATATCCGATATTTTACGGGATTACTTTTTTTTTTTTAAACGGAAAAGCGAGAGCTCACTTGAATAACTACGGAACTAGCGTAGTACTCGGATATATCCATTTTCGGATAATGCAGGGTACATTTTTATATTTTTACACTGTAACAGAAGGACTTATTTTATTTTTTTATTTTCCAGTTAACCCTTTCCCACACAAAATAAATCTGCAGCAAATTGCTGAAAACGTCTTTGGAAAAATAAAATTTGAATGGAGTTTAATTATGAATCATTGTGAAAAAAAGAGAAATGGCTGTTTTCAAATGTTATCTGCAAATGGAAAGGGTAACAAATGATATTCTGATTAAAAGCAAAATGTTCTTAAATTTCAGATGCTAGCCGTTAGCCTGTTACGTACACTTTTGTTGGCAATCACTTGCATAATGGACCAAGCAAGAGATCATGGACAAGCAAGGGAAGAAGGACAAGACATTGTTTGCTGTATTGTTGTTTTTATTTGATATTGAAAATGTTTCTGTTAAATTTGATTAAAATATTATGTTACTTACCCCTTCTTTTTTTGCGAATTTTTCAGTGACAATTTATCCATTTGTTGTGCGTGAAATATTTTTCAATAATTTGTCCAATAGTTGAATATCTTTAAAACATTGCTGCAAAAGGAGAAATTGCTTGCTTCAAACAATCCCTCCTTTTTCAACAATGTCATCACAGATCTGAATGTGTGCAATTTATCTGTACAAGGGACATATATGTGGTTGACATATATGTCTCTTATAAGACCAATATATGTCCCTTATGAATTCTTTCCCCCCAACAGAGATTGTGTGTAATTGATGTATTGTATTTTTTATTATTTCTTTTGACTAGAAAGAGAGAAAAAACAATCAGAAATATATGTGGGAGGCTAACATTTCTTAGCAAGGATTTCCATGAAATTTCATTGATTTTAGTCATATATACCCTTGGAATTCCATGGAATACTATGGATTTCATACCCTTGGAATTCCATGGAATACTATGGAATTTTTGGGTCAATTCAATTGATTTATTATAATGTCTTCCCATGGAATTCAATGGAATACAATGGAATTCTTGTGACAGTTCCATTTAATGTTTTATAAAGTTGGCAGTGAAATTCCATGGAATTCCATGGTATTTCTGGGCCAATACCACCACGCTTTTCCAAGCTTTTAATCCTTGGAATTCCATGGAATTTTAAAGAAAAAAATCCTTGGAAATGCATAGAATACTATGGAATTCTTTGGATTTTCCACTGGATTTTCGCAGGGGATAGGTCAAGTTAAAAATATTGTGGGAAAAGGAAAAATTGGATGAATCACAAGTGATCCTTTCACATCTGTAGACGCATTGTCGACACAACTGCAGCAAACGACTTTTGAAAACATTGTAGCAAAAGGAACAAGAGGGCCATGGTGGCCCTGGATCACTCACCAGACATGATCCATATTAAAACTGTGTCTAGATATCAAGACAATCATTCTGACAAAATGTCAACATGTTCAAGTTAAAAAATACCGCTTCCAGATGGTTAACAAGATTTTCCTTCAATTTAGACTTATGACCTAGTTTTTGACACAACATGGTATTCAAATTTGGCCTAGATATCATCAAGACAAACATTCTGATCAAGACAATTATTCTGACAAAGTTTCAACATGCTCATGTTAACATTGCGGCTTCCAGAGTGTTAACAAGATTTTCCTTCAATTTGACCTTGTGACCTAGTTTTTCACCCAGCATGACACATATTCAAACTTGGCCTAGAAATCAGCTAGATAATTAAACAAACTGAATAAGTTTCATGAAGATTTGATGATAATGGTGGCCTCTAGAGTGTTAAGAATCAAATTATTGGAGACAAATAATGGATGATGGACAAAAGGCGATCACCATGAGCACTTTGTTATCAGGTGAGCTAAAAACTGCTCGTAATGAGCAAATTCTCCTTTTGCCACAATGTTTTTAACTCTATGCAATGGTTAAACCTTCAATCATAGAGATTTGTTGTATGTGGGGAAGGGTTAAGATGGAATTTGCAGTAACATGTTAGTTTAATCAAATGATACCTATCAAATTTAGTAAATTTAGTTTAACCAATCTTAGCTTAAAATAAATTAATGAACAAAATTGAATAGAAATATATTGAAATACATAAAATAAGCACTTTTCAACTTATAATCCCATAACAAAGCATCCACAGCAAACATACTTCTGAAAAGATTGTTGCAAAAGGAGAAATTGCTCATAGTTTCTCCTGTTGCTAAAATGTCTCCAACTCTATTAAATAGTAAAACTTTCATTTATTCAGATTTTCTCTTTTTTCCCAGATAATTTCAAAGTCGTCTTCAAATTCATAGTAAGTGGTGAAAGGGTTAATAAAATATGAAAAGTCTTTCAATATCTAGAAGCATGCCATAGAAAACAAGATATGGGTGGAACAGATGGATGCTCCCCAAAGTATAGCCAGGTCACAGGAATGGTGATAATATGCACATATCTTCTTGTTAGTGAAGCTTTCCATAAAGTTTCATTGAATCAAAGTCAGTAGTTGCTGAGAAATTTTCCTATGTCATATTATATAGTTATAAAAAGAGTAATAACTCTGGGAAAAATCATCGAACCGGAACCTCTTGTTAATGAAATTTCTAGTTTCATTGAATTCAAGTCAGGAGTAGCTGACAAAAGAGGAACATCATTTTCCTATGTCATATTAAATAGAAATTAAAAGGGCAATAACTCATTGAAAATCATGGTGATAATAATTATGCACATCTTCTCTTGTTAGTGAATCTTCCCATAAAGTTTGATTGAATTCAATTTAGGTAGTTGCTGAAAAATATACCCGACAAAGGCGGGATGGACAGTTGAACAGAAGAATAGACGGACGAAGCGGCGACTATATGACCGTCCCAGTTTTTTTCAATGAGCATAATAATCATAATAAATGTAAGCAAGAATTTAGAGAAATTCAAAAAAAAAAAAATACAATTATCCAATTAAATTTCTGTATTGAACTCCTCAAATGTAAAAGTATAAAGGAACAAAATTGGTAACATTTTTGTCTCCAAATTATGCAAATGTTTAGTTGTATACATGTATCTTCTATACATGAACCCTTTCCCACACACAACAAATCTGCAGTAAAATTAAGACTGAGAACAATGTGGTAAAAATTATGAAAAATAAATTAGAGTTTAACTATTTATGAGTAATTACTCCATTCGATACCATGTTTTCAAAAGTTGTCTGCTTCAGAAGCGACTCAGAAAGCGTTTATATCTAGGAAAGGGTTAAGTCTATAAATGAAATCAACCATACCAGTGAAATTTTAAATTCTGTCATAATCCAATCAGGAAACACTGTTTCATTTAAGGCAACAACCTGAAGATCCCCATAGAAAAGGGCGTCAGCCCCACTCGGCCAATATTTGTCACATTTTTCCTGAAACGACAAAAAGTACAATCACCTCTAAACTATCTACCTGATAGGTATTTTAAAGTGACGTCTGCTTTCAAAGCATCTGAGAAAAAAATTAGCACTCAGAAAATTGGAAGTTTGGTTTTAATATAGAGGACACAGGTGAAGGAGAATAAGTGGGAAATATCACTTTTATATTGAGGTCAAAAATGAAAGAGAAAAAATGGAAATATCTCTTATTTAGAAGACACAGGTGAAAGAGAACATGGAAATATCACTTTAATATAGAGGGCACAGGTGAAATAAAACAAGGAAATACATGTATCTCTTTAATATAGCGGATACAGGTGAAAGAGAAACAATAGGACCATGATTATAGTCCTATATTGCTCTCCTGATCTAAGATAATTTAAAGAGTATTCAATGTTCTAACTTTATGCTTACAAGAAAAAAGAGCAACGTGGTGGCCATGTTATTCAACATATCTGAATAATTTGAACTGTCTTGCTATAGCATCAAAGAAGGATCACTTGTGAAAATTATTTTAAATGCAGGCTTATACTTTTGAAAAGAACACTTTAAAAGTTTTCACTAAATATACATATAAGGAAAACAAACCCCGCTCCCTGGCAGCCATGTTATCTATCCATAGGATCTCAATAGTGTCATTAACCCTTTCCCTCATACGACATTTCTGCAGCAGACGACTTTGAACATATTTTGTCAAAAAATAGAAAATCTCTTTAAATTGAATAGATAACCTATGACTAAAAGTGGAAAAACATTGTGTCAAAAGGAGAAATTTCTTCTTTTGTCACTATGTTTTCAAAAACCCGTCTGATGCAGAGGCGTGAGAAAGCGTCTATATGAGGGAAAGGGTTAATCTGCAGATTTGTTGTATGTGCCAAAGGGTTCAGTACTTGACTTGGACAGATTGAATATACCCAGCCAAAGAACTCTATTCCTCAGCAATCAGGGGTCAGAATTGAGATTGTAAAAATCCAGCAATTTTACTGATACCAAAAAAATAACACTGTTATACAAAGCAAATAGATTTACGTACCCGTCCTTTCTCCATGCACTTTGTTAGCATGACAATATTGCGACAATTTTGCTCCCAGAGCAATCTCCAAAATTCATCCCGAGTTGCAGGTAAAGCTCCCTGACATACAATGTATTCTCTCTTAGAACTGAATCCCTGTAAATATAAATATGAGAATAAAACATATGATCACACAACATGTGTTGTTTATATATTATACACAATAAGTTTCGTCCAATAAATATTATGTTAGCTCCTCATTTAAAAGTAGCATCCCCGGTTTAACCTATGATTTGCATTTTGATGTGGATTCTAACTTCATGCGATGATATACTGTATAACAGTTAAAAACTGCAATATACAATATTTCCTACAAACCAATCAAAATGTTTCCCGTATAATGAACTGGCATAGATCTGATATAAAAATATTGTTTAATCAATCCAAAATCATATGTTGGGACCCATTTCGGGTTATCAGATAATGAATGTTCATTGTCCGACATTTCTTTCCTACCCATGGATATTATTAATTATTACCTACATTGTATACTATTTGCACAAGGAAACATTCTGGATATATAAACTGAAAACTAAGTTGGATGGATGTATGTGGACTTGTGTTATAATTATGCACATGAAACACAGGCAATCAAAAACACTCTGATACGACTGAGAGAAAATCAAATGTGTGGCATGACATTGAGCTTGGTTGCAGTTAAAAATTATATTTTTGGCAAGAGATCAATAATGGCCCTGGATCGCTCAATTGAGTTATGCAATATGATTTGTCATCCCAACCAAAATAACTCATTTTGCTGTCAGGTAAGCTTAAACAAGAGGCCCAAGAGGACCAGTATAGCTCCACTGCCACAGAGCGAAATAACCCACACAAGCCTATGTTGTCTATTTTTTGTCAAGTTAAAAAGACTTAGACGGTCACCAAAGAAATGTTTATGTACCAATAATTATTAGTGCTTCAAAATCAGACATTTATTTTCTAAAGCAATAATTTTCTAAATTTTACACTCTTGGTGTAAAGGGTAAAAGGGTTTGAAGGGTTTGAAGGACTCAGGTTCACTCATGGAACATGCCCGCAATTTTTTTTGAAAATCAGTCCGATCCTTTCAGAAGAAAATGAGGCAAACCTGGAGACATGTTTTTTTTACCAATCATTCTGACAGAGAGTAATCTTTTAGAGGGTCATTCAAGGAACATTTCTACGAAATTATTTGAAAATCAATCAAATTCTTTTTGAGAAGAAGACTTTTGAAGTTTTCACTATAGCCTTATATGGCCAAACAGTACTGCTGTTTATAATCTGCACTACACAATTGGTTTATTATCTACTGTTCTGACAATGCAAAAATTACTACATGTGTTCTTTGCTCCAGGAAAATCAATCTGAGGCTATTTGATAAGAGTGTAGAATTAAATCTATTTAGATGTCAATGCTATCAATTCAAAACAAGACCTCGGGCTGAGGGTGTCTCGCCCTACTAAGAAAATCAGATATTAAATGGTATCACTATGCAAAAAGAAAGTAAAGTTGATAAAATGTGAAAAAGTAAGTGTCACATGACTTACACATGAAGTAAAGGGTGATCAATAATACTACTACATTAAATTGTAAATAATTGCAATCACTATGATTATGACCAAACAATACATCAGAAAAAATTCAAGCAGAGGTTGCCGAGATATAAGAAAGGTTAAGTTTTGAGGTTAAGTTACCTAACAAAGGTCAAGTTCTGCACAATTATGACCTTGACCCTGAAAATTTTGATGTTGACAGATGTCCCATGACCAAACAATACATCTGACAAAGTTTCAGAAAAATTCCAGCAGGGGTTGCTGAGATATAAGAAAGGGTCAAGTTCTGCACAATTATGACGTTGACCCTAAAAATTATGACATGGACAGATGTATCATGACCAAACAATACATCTGACAATGTTTCAGAAAAATTCAAGCAGGGGTTGCAGAGATATAAGAAAGGTTAAGTTTTGAGGTTGAGTTACCTAACAAAGGTCAAGTTCTGCACAATTATGACCTTGACCCTGAAAATTTTGACGTTGATGGATGTCCCATGACCAAACAATACATTTGACAAAGTTTCAGAAAAATTCCAGCAGGGGTTTCTGAGATATAAGAAAGGGTCAAGTTCTGCACAATTATGACCTTGACCCTGAAAATTATGACGTTGACAGATGTCCCATGACCAAACAATACATCTGACAAAGTTTCAGAAAAATTCCAGCAGGGGTTGCTGAGATATAAGAAAGGTTAAGTTTTGAGGTTAAGTTACCTAACAAAGGTCAAGTTCTGCACAATTATGACCTTGACCCTGAACATTTTGACATTGACAGATGTCCCATGAGCAAACAATACATCTGACAAAATTTCAGAAAAATTCCAGCAAAGGTTGCTGAGATATAAGAAAGGTTAAGTTTTGAGGTTAAGTTACCTAACAAAGGTCAAGTTCTGCACAATTATGACCTTGACCCTGACAATTTTGACGTTGACAGATGTCCCATGACCAAACAATACATCTGACAAAGTTTCAGAAAAATTCAAGCAGGGGTTGCTGAGATATAAGAAAGGTTAAGTTTTGAGGTTAAGTTACCTAACAAATGTCAAGTTCTGCACAATTATGACCTTGACCCTAAAAATTTTGACGTTGACAGATGTCCCATGACCAAACAATACAGCTAACAAAGTTTCGGAAAAATTCAAGCAGGGGTTGCTGAGATATAGCTATTTGTAAAAGCGGCCGCCGTCGCCGTCGCCGGAAAAGTGACTGCTATGTCTCACTCCACTATCGTGGGCGAGACAATAAAAGGTAAATGGCATGCCTGATGTTTCCTGAATACTTCTGTGTCTAAATAACAAGGTGAGATCTGAATCTACACTGTTCACACTTGTCTTAACCCTTTCCCCCATACAGCAAATCTGCAGCAGACGACTTTAAAAACATCTGCACAAAAATAAAAAAATAAATTCTAAAAATGAAATTATATTTACTGAAAAGAGTTGATTTTAAGCAATTTCTTCTTTTGCCACAATGTTTTCAAAAGTCATCTGCTGCAGAGGCTCCAAAAGCATCTACATGTGGGAAAGGGTTAATGTTGGTTTCCTGTTACGCCATTCATAATTCAATACTTACCGGAATGTAATTAGCATTAATGTAGTCTGATCCCTCTTCGTCGTCGATCGGAGACAACTTTACACGAGAATGGTCATAAGGCAAAATATTTGTGAAACGGTTTTTCCCTCGATTACAGGGTAACTCTGCAAATGAACAGGGCTGACCTCTACCTACTTCCTTCAAATCCTGAAAAGACAACAAAAAATTGTATGTCAACACTTTCCAACATACAACATATCAGCAGACGACTTTGAAGACAACAAAAATTGTATACATGTATTAACACTTTCCCACATACAACATATTTGCAGCAGACGTACGACTTTGAAAAAATACCCGAACAAATTTGGAAACTCCCTTTAATTGAAAGTACAATAATTGAATATAAAACATGATGACAAAAGAAGAAACTGTTTGTTTTGAGCAATTTCTTCTTTTGTCGTCATGTTTTTACCCTTTTTCACAAACAACAAATCTGAAGCAGACGCCTTTAAAAACATTTAGTAAAAAATATGGAAAATCTCTAAAAATGAAAGAACAATTATTGAATAAAGTTGGAAACATTGGTGCAAAAATTGACTGCTATAGAAGTGTCAGACTGCGTCTGTATGTGGGAATGGGTTAACTGTTTGCAGGTGTAAACAATAAACTATCCATAGAAATACTACAAAATTTATAATGAATCAAAATTTAATGGTCTTGTTTTGCTCAGTTTTCAATTCACATATTAATTGATTAGTTTGGGTTGCCTCAAAATAGTGGCCAAAAGATTCAAGTCATAACCCTTTCCCACTTGTAGACACTTTCTGACGCCTCTGCAGCAGACGACTTTTGAAAACATTATGGCAAAAAGAGAAATTGCTCAAAACAAGCAATTTCTCTGTTTGCCACAATATTTTCAGTAATTATACAATTATTTATAGAGATTTCTATGTTTTTGTCAATATATTTTCAAAGTCGTCTGCTGCAGATTTCTTGTATATGGGAAAGGGTTAAGAGGACTAATAAATTATAAAGACAAACTGAAAGGATCTATCAACTCTCTGTCTTCATGAGAGGAACTACTTACCCTACAGATCAATGTTCATACTTTTCCACATACAACAAAATTGCAGCAGACAGCTTTGAAAACATTTTGACAACAATCTGAAAAATCTCTATAAATGAGAGTTCAACTATTAAATAAAGTTGAAAACTTTGCGGCAAAAGGAGAAATTGCTCATATTGAGCAATTTCTACTTTTGTCACAGTGTTTTCAACAGTTGTCTGCTGCAGAGGCGTCAGAAAGCATCTATATGTGGAAAAGGCTTTAAGATAAAATAGGAAATAATATTTTTAGATAATCCTTTTTCAATGAAATTTGCTATAGAGCAAAGAAAGGTTTGTTTGATGAAAAAGGTTAAATGTTTGGCCAGGATAGTTAGCTATCTGGATTACTCGCATGATTATGAGAATGTACAAAAAGAAAATACTATTAACAACGCAAAAATATTGAAAATCTCTAGATAAAAATATAATTATTGACAAAGATGAAATCATTTGGCAATAGGAGAAATTGCTCTAAAACAATGTTGAGACAAGGGGAAATTTTTATCATGATGAGTTCTAGTAAATTCCTATTTCCAACCTGTAAAAACGAAATCTGTTCTGTCAAGTCTTCTGAAGTTTCATTTTGTACCTTGATACTTTACCACATACGACAATTCTGCAGCAGACGACTTTGAACATATTTTGTCAAAAAATGGAAAATCTTTATAATTGAATGGATAACCTATGACTAAAAGTGGAAAACAGTGTGGCAAAAGAAGAAATTGCACGTTTTGTGCAATTTCTTCTTTTGTCACTATGTTTTCAAAAAGTCGTCTGCTGCAGAGGTGTCAGAATAAGCCATTTTACCTCAAACTGTTCAGCGTATCTAAAATCCGAGTCCGCTTTCATCTTGTGAACATGTTCTCTAAAATCTACCACTCTCACAGGGCAACTGAAAACAAGATCCATTATTCATTTATTTACACATGTACATATAAACACTCAACAAAATTAGTAAACGGTCACTTCAATAATCTTCTAATATTCCTTTCCCTGTGAAATAAGCCTAATTACAAATTAGTTTCATGAAAAGACCATTACATCGTACACATGCTGTGAAAACTTGGTTCACATATTTCGCTTTGTCAAAAAGATACAGTGTCTCAAATGACAACACTCTCAATCATAAAAGTCACAAAATCTAACATAGCGTGTAAAGGAAGATAAATAAAAATACCACCCTTAGTCACTTTAAAATGATATTACATCATATGTGAAACTAAAACACAGTCATCAACGGCTTAATTAGTTCAAATGAATGTTCAACTTTAACATTACCATGTATGTGAAACAAAGCCTGAGTCAAAAGATTGCTAAAAATACAAAAACAATGAAAACTTTGATTCCCTATGGAATTTGCATTGTTATTTCTTTTCCTTGTGAATTTTGGATTTAGGAGTAACCGCATATGAACTGTGTTTTCTCTGCCGTTTATGCTTCGATTTAGCTGAAATTTTCAAAGACTATTGCCACGAGAGGGCGGATATCGAATACTGAACTGTACTGACGCCTCTGCAGCAGACGGCTTTTTGAAAACATAGTGACAAAAGAAGAAATTGCACAAAACGTGCAATTTCTCCTTTCGCCACAATGTTTTCCACTTTTCGTCATAGGTCATCCATTCCATTATGGAGATTTTCTATGTTTTGTCAAAATATGTTCAAAGTCGTCTGCTGCAGAATTGTCGTATGAGGGAAAGGGTTAATAATTGAAAGTTTGAATACGGATAAGAGTCGAAACCATTGTGTCAAAATGAAGAAATTACTCATTAACAGAATGAAAATCGTAATCGTTTTGCTTAAATTGGATTTCCAGTAATTTCTGGATTAGTCATCGTCGTTTGAAACTTCGGAGACCCTCCAATCTTGAGACAGTCCATTTAATTTGATTATACTTAATGCACTTTGCAGGAAGGTTACTTTACTAAGTGACCTGTTAGGAATTTTGTTTAGTGTATATGTTTCAAGACAAACACATTACAGCAAATTGGCAGAAAATGACCTTGAACACTTCTCAGCAGAAATATGAAATATAATTTAAAATATTTGGAAGGGTTGAATACATTGTTGTACAAGACGAATTTATTCATTATGAGCGCCCATATATTTCTTGAACTGTTTTTTTATGGAGAGTTACCTAACACATAGTTCTGACAAATTATCTTGAAATGTAAACAGCAGTTTTCAAGACATAGAAACTTGAAAAATTGTCTTATTACCATTTTCTGGTGCTGCCTTAAAAGCCATGATTTTCAACCTTGAACAATTCTTGTAGAGAGTCACCTTAGATAATGCAAATGCATTTTCATGCATCTATCATAGATATCTTTTGAAAAAGTGGCAAATCTTACTTTTTTCATAATGTTTAAATTTACAGTGGAGATTTTCCCTGTTTTTATCTTGTTGATTTCAAAGTTGTCAGCTGCAGATGTTTTGATCAATGGAAAGTGTTTACCTTGACGATTTTGAAAACATATTGGCAAAAACATGCTAAACCTCCATAAATGGGAGTTTCATTTTTGAGCGAAGGGTCGCGAAGCGAGCCGAAAGCTCATAGCATGCCTGCTTTCGAGAATCCAATTTAAAGCTGCAACCACAGTCAACCGCGGAAGGATTTGAGATTTCTTCATTTGATTTGCTGAATGAGTTCAAAAAGTAATTCCACTGTGGACTAGATTGTTATCAATATGTACAATGTCAAATACGTTTGATTTCATTCAATATTATCACACTGTAGACTAGTCACCCAGTCACTTTAAACAACGTTTTATAATATCATAATGTATATACACAGAAAACTGATAAACTCAGAGGAACACTTTGAAATGGCAGACTTCGAACGTTCTCATTAATGAACTGTCATTGTTCACCCTTTACATGATAGAATACGACACAAATCAAGCAGGTGAATTTTGAAAACTTTTTTAGAAAATGTAACAATTACTCAAAATGACTTATTCCTCCCTTTTACACAATGTCTCAAACCTGTAGCATGAAAATTAATTAAATATTCTAGATATCACACACTTTTCTATAGCTATTCTTATACCACTGACCGGCCTCTAATTTTGGTTTAGAGAAAAAGGGTAAGTAAGTTGTAAAACTATCAGATATCATAAACGGTTATGAGGTCTCCTGTTACTATCTCGATTATATAACTAAGTTCAGAGAGCGGTCATACAGGGCATGAGTAAATGGTCTCTTCCTTTATTCCTTTCTTCTGTGTTTTGAATTAAGGTTTACTTAATGTCTTTCGGATAAACATTCACAAGGATTATATAATATTTTGCATAACCTTTTTTTGTATCAAAAGTAGCACTTTCAACAATACGGGTAAGTATTGTTGATGCAAATAAGATGTAAAATGTGTTACATGCATGTATACATACAGTCAAATTGTTTCAACAACTATACATGATAATACCAAGGTAGTGTTATTGCATAATTTACTGCAAATGGACAGATACTCAAATTATTCTTTAATGTCAATTAGCGCATCTGCGTATTCCGATCAGGATCTGCATTGCACACACAAGTTAGTCATAGAAAGTTTAACCATTTCCTTCATATAGACGCTTTCTGACGCATCTACAGCAGACGGCTTTTTGAAAACATAGTGACAAAAGGAGAAATTGCACAACACATGCAATTTCTCCTTTTGACACTCTGTTTTCAACTTTTAGTCTTATGTTTTCCATTCAAATATAGAGATTTTCTATTTATTGTAAAAAATATGTTCAAAGTCGTCTGCTACAGAATTGCCGTATGAGGGAAAGTGTTAAAGGATTTTTTTTGTAACACAGAATTCATTTGTTTCTTATGTGTTGAACCTAAGACAGGTCTTATACTTATTGTTATGCTGGTTTTCACAGTTACAGCGCCAACATCAATGAAGGTACTTCGCTCATTAGTGCTATCAGCGCTTTGATTTAAATAGGGTTGAAAACATTTTGACAAAGGAGAAATTGCTTGTTATGAGAAATTTCCTCTTTTGCCAAAAATGTTTTCAAAAGTTGTCTGCTGCAGATCTATCAAAATGTGTTTGTAGGTACTAATTATTTCTATAATTGAATATCTTCAAAAAGTTTATGATGCCATTCATATGAATTTATTATGTAAATGTAACTTATGTATAATGGGCCGGAGGCCTTACATTACTGAATAAAATATTTGTATTTGTATTTGTAAAAAAGGGTTTTACCAGGATTTTCTCGCTGTCAATGAAGACCTGTACTGTACTAGAGCTTCAGGTTGGTGTCGATACATGGTACTCTTCAAGGCCATCCGTCGCCGTAGAAACAACACAACAAGAACAACGAGAATTACCACCGCGAGCAATGAAATGATGATGCCAACAATGAGTCCTACATTTGGACCTTTGTCTTCTTCAGCTGAAAACAAAAAGTCATTAACACCAATAAACCTTAACCCTCTAAGCCTACTGTAAACACATTGTGAGGCATTTGCACCAGGCGACTTTTGAAAACGTTGCAAAAAGAGAGCAATTTCTACTTTTGCCACAACATTTTCAACTATGTACAAAAATATAACCATCATTTATAGAGATTTTTCATATATTTGCTTAAACCTTTCCCTTATATAAACGCTTTCGGACTCCTCTGCAGCAGACGGCTTTTTGAAAACATAGTGACAAAAGAAGAAATTGCACAAAACGTGCAATTTCTCCTTTTGCCACAATGTTTTCCACATTTAGTCATCGGTTATCCATTCAATTATAGAGATTTTCCATTTTTTGAGAAAATGTGTTCAGTCGTCTGCTGCAGAATTGCCGTATGAGGGAAAGGGTTAAGGATGTCGGCTTCGGAGTTGGTGTAATGTAGTAGAGGGATAAAAAGTAGAAAAGAAAGAAATATTTGTCAAATAATATCTCCCCTACTGATGTTTTTTCTCAATCCTTTCCCACATACAGCAAATCTGCAGCAGACGACTTTGCAAACATGGTGACAAAATCCTGAAAAATCTCCATAAAAGATAGCTTAATTGTTAAATGAAGTCGAAAACATTGTGGCCAAAGGGGAAATCGCTCATCATGAGCAATTTCACCTTTAGCAACAATGTTTTCAAAAGTCGTCTGCTGCTATTACGTGAAAATGCGTCTGCAGGTGGGAAAGGGTTAAGGATAAGATGTTTGTATGTAGGAAAGGGATATAAAGGAGTGGACAAGAAGTATTTGTCAGAAAATATCTCCCCTACTTATGTTTTTACTTAACATCAACTCTGTCCATGGGAAAATGTACCACATTGGCATTCGTGAACAGTGTAGGCTCAGATTGGCCTGTACATCTGTCCTGTCTTATCAGAAACTAAATATTATGACAAAAGCTTCTAAAACCTTTTTGTAATTGATATGTGAACAGTGTATTTCTTGATCAGACTGTATGGATGCACATACTTCTACACTGGATCTACACTGTTCACATAAGCAAACTTGTACCTTTTATCACAGACTAGCTGTTTAGTTTCAATCCAAATTTATAGACACTAAGATCCACTATCATGACAGGAGAAGACTTTTAAACCTTAACCCTTGACCTCATATAGAAGCTTTCTGACACCTCTGCAGCAGACAGCTTTTTGAAAACAAAGTGACAAAAGAAGAAATTGCTCAAAACGAGGTGAAATTGCTCATGATGAGCAATGTGTCCTTTGGCCACAATGTTTTCAACTTTATTTCTAGGGATGGGAACGAGTACCGATATTAGTACTCGGGTACTCGTCTACTCTTCCGATCGAGTACTCGGGTACTCGCAAGAAATCGCATTTTGTTTATTCGTTCATCAAACGTCTTGTCTCTCGGAATAGTATTGTCCTCGTGCACGAAATTTGAATTGTTTTTATAAGAACAAACATGCGTTTGTTTTCACCTCTACATTTCATTTTTGATATTTGAAAGAAAATTAGTTGTTTTATTTTAAAAACAAATTAATTCAACAAATACATCCAGAATTTGCATTGGCGTAAACATCCAAACGTTTGTGTGCGGCTGTATATCTCTTTAAAATCGCAAAAATAAAGCAAGTCAAACGGTGAAAGGAAGACAATACCAAGAATGATAAACAATACGTTAAATAAAAGAATATCTTTATCATCAATGAAAATAAGGAATATAAATCAATAATCTGAATGTTTTTTGTTCTTTCGGTTTTCGAATTAACCTGTGTTCGTAATATTTGCACTACATAGCATGCATTGAACTGACTTGGCGTCTGCTGTGCGCTTGAAATGTTTCCAGACGGCGGATTTAGCAAGACGCGTGGTTGTAAATTTGTTGATTTCCTTTCGTTCGAATAGATACAAATGATAGAGGATGGTTCTAATGATTTGACAATCAATTACATAAACAATTGCAACAGTTCTTATCCAATCATATTGATGTGTATTTCTTACAACTATCCAATTAAAACGTGTTAACAATTGAAAACACTATTACGACGTGTGAAAACCCGACGGCTCTCTATGTTTGACATATTGTTTGACATATGGTTGCTAACTGACTTGAGATTATATTCATATCACTGACTTCCTGTGTTGTCACATTGTTCGAAGTTGACTCGTGATTGCAATCAAATCGCCAATTAAAATGGATTAAGTACCATCTTCAGACGAAAAGGTGTTAGCTGTTTGTTTAATTTACCTTCACCGCTGATTTACCGACTTCTTTAGTAACTCAATAAGAACAAGAAAATGTGTCCATGGAACACGGATGCCCCGGTTGTTAACTATATTTCACTAGTGGTTCACTAAAATCTAACTTGACCAAAAACTTTAACCTGAGAATGGAATGGACGAACAGACAGACGAACGGACGGACGAACAGTTGGTCCAACCTCAAATTGATACAATTTTTTAAACAATGATATGTTGATTGTCATTTGTGTGAAGTTTCATAATGATAGGACATCAGGTTCACTAAAATCTAACTTGACCAAAAACTTTAACCTGAGCGGGACGGACGAACGGACGAACGAACGGACGGACGAACGAACGGACGGACGGACTAACAGACCGGAAAACTATATGCCCCTCATACTTCGTATGCCGGGGCATAAAAAGAGATTCAATACATTTTAAGTTTTTATTTACTTTAACATACGTATATCAGATGAAAGATAGAAAAATGGAAAATAAATAATCGAGTACTCGAATACCTATTTTGATAACCGGTACTCGGACGTCCGACCGAGTACCCGGGTACTCGCGTACTCGGTCCCATCCCTATTTATTTCACAATTAAGCTAGCTTTTATGAACATTTTTCAGGTTTTTTTAACAATGTTTTCAAAGTTGTCTGCTGCAGATTTGTTGTATGTGGGAAAGGATTGAGTGTTCTGATAGATCAAGTTAAATATGATTATTAAGTTATTTAAGTGTTCTGATAGATCAAGTTAAATATGATTATTAAGTTATTTAAGTGTTCTGATAGATCAAGTTAAATATGATTATTAAGTTATTTAAGTGTTCTGATAGATCAAGTTGAATATGATACTTACATAATTCAGCTGTTCGGATGGGTCCAGTAAATGGTGTATCTTGGTACTGCATTGTTGTATAAGCTCTTAGTGTAACATAGTATACTGTATTTGGTTCAAGTGGTCCGTTGCAATAGTCTTGATTATCACAGTTTGCCTCAGATCCAATGATAAACACCTTGTGTGAGGCAGTGCCAACAGATCGTTTGCCTATCTTAAAACTTCCATCACACGTTGATCCCTCGTCGAAGAAAGAAGAACAATTTGACATAACCTGGAAAAACATTTGATTCTTCAATATCACAACTAAAAGAATTACTAAAAGAACTAGAACTATCACTGAAGATGATAAATACCCCCAAAACAGCACCTTGACCTTCACCATAACTTAATAAGTAAAAGGGCCATAACTCTGTAAAATAACATGCAATTGTAAGACCTTTAGGATATGCACATCTCCTCTTGGTATAGAAGCTTCATGCAAAATTTTATTGATTTCCACCCAGTGGCCCTGGAATCGCTCACCTGATTTTTTTTTTTTTACTTTTTTTACACTAGCTATATAAGCCCCGCCCCCTGGCGGCCATAGTTTCCGACCAATCAACTTGGCTTAAAGGAATCTGATAGAGGGTCACCCTAGGAACATTCCTACAAAATTATTTGAAAATCGGCCTGACACTTTTGGAGAAGAAGATTTTTTTAAGTTTTCACAATAGCCATATACGGCAAAATAGACCCGCCCCCCCTGGCGTCCATGTTTTTTTACCAATCAACATGGCTTGAAGGAATCTAATAGAAGGTCATCCAAGGAACATTTCTACAAAATTATTTGAAAATCGGGCAGACACATTCGGAGGAGAAGATTTTTTAAGTTTTCACTATAGCCATATAAGGCAAAATAGCCCCGCCCCCTGGCAGCCATGTTTTTTGACCAATCAACATGGCTTGAAGGAATCTGATAGAGGGTCATCAAATGAGCATTTCTACAAAATTATTTGAAAATCTGCCAACCAGTTTGGGAAAAGAAGATTTTTTAAGTTTTCACTATAGCCATATAAGGCAAAATAGCCCCGCCCCCCCTGGCGGCCATGTTTTTCGACAAATCAACATGGCTTGAAGGAATCTGACAGAGGATCATCCAAGGAACATTTCTACAAAATTATTTGCAAATCTGCCAACCAGTTTGGGAGAAGAAGAATTTTTAAGTTTTTTTCATTTCGTTGCCATGGAAACCAGAATTATGCATGGATCCCAAAAATTTGAAGGAAATCTGGTGAGGTCATTGAGAGGATGCTTTCTGTGAATTTCATCCCAATTGACCCACTGGTTACTGAGGAGAAGAAGTTGACGCACGACGCACGATGGACGACGGACGCCGGACAAAAGGCGATCACAATAACTCACCTTGAGCAAAGCTCAGGTGAGCTAAAAAGGCCGGACCAAATATGGCTTCCGACCAACACACAGACAGACAGACAGCCCGACACAGTGACTCCTATATACCCCCTCTTCTCCGAAGGGGTTATAATTACTAAAAGAATTACATTCTCGCATATCTTTATCAAATATTTTTTAAACAAGAAAGCTTTGAGGAACACATTTGTTGCCTGTCCTTTAACCCCTTTCCCACATACAACAAATCTGCAGCGCAGCAGACGACTTTGAAAACATACAAACAAAAGTATAATTATTGAAAAGAGTTGAAAACAGTGTGGCAAAAGTAGAAATTGCTCATTATGAGAGCAATTTCTTCTTTTACAACATTGTTTTCAAATATCGTCTGCTGCAGAGGTGTAAAAATGTGTGAACCTGCGGGAAGAGCTTAACCCTTTTCCACATATAGACGCTTTCTGATGCCTCTGCAGCAGACGACTTTGGGAAACACTGTGACGAAAGAAGAAATTGCTCAAAACTAGCAATTTCTCCTTTTGACACATTGTTTTCAACTCTATAAAATAAGTATGTCTTCATTTAGGGAGATTTTACATATTATTGTTGAGATGTTTTCAAAGTCGTCTGCTGCAGATTTGTTGTATGTGGGAAAGGGTTAAAGTTTTGCAACATTTCACTCTACACCCATAACTCTAGTGCCATTAACCCTTTCCCTCATATAGACACTTTCTGACGCCTCTGCAGCAGACGGATGTTTGAAAACATAGTGACAAAAGAAGAAATTGCTCAAAGGGAGCAATTTCTCCTTTTGACACAATGTTTTCCAGTTTAAGTCACAGGTTATCCATTCAATTATAGAGATTTTCTATGTTTTGACAAAATATGTTTAACCCTTTACTGGATAGCCCAACTGCCCATTTACCTATTATCTCCATATATAGGCATCTATCTGATAAACCCATAGTCAATAAACTACTGATAAAAACCTCTACACTATCGCCATACAGGGTATTGGGAAAATCATAAGAATTTGACACCTGTCCTAATTAAACCCAACTATCTGTATAAAATATTGTAACTACCTTTTATATGTCAGTATAAACATTGTGGGAAATAGTGGCGTAAAATACACTATTTCAGCATGAAGAGAACTGAAGCAAAACAGGAGACGAAAGCATTTTTCATTTTTTCTTGAAAATGATGAATGTATTTTGCTCATGTCTACCTTTTCAAATATTTTTATTGCAAAAAAAAAACAAGTGAAATTACTGCAGAATATAACAACAGCAATTTCAAGTTGAATCATTTAAAACCAGATACTCCATAAAGGAAATATGTCTTAATTTCTACGAAGTTCTCAAAAGTCAACTCTGTGACATACAGGAGTAAAATTAGTAAAACTTAATGGAGATATGACCCATCTTCCTGTCATGATTCAAAGTCGATTCCATGAGAATAAATGTAAAAACATCCCATATAAATATTTTGAATGTCTAATGTCCTTACGTTTTCATTTCTAACCATTTCCTTTTTGAAGAAATAGATCGCCAATAGAAAATTGTCAACCCAAAAACAGTCGAATGTAAACACATGTTTGCGTATTTTCCCGTATTCTCAAGGACGATTTAGTTCTTTGTTTACTTACCCTTGGTTGTTGAAACTCATTATTCCAAGCTCCTACAGAGAAAACATCGTTGTCGGAAGAAGAACAATCATCGGAAACAACTTCCAGATCAGAAATATCTGATTGAATGTCAGACGGGGTGAAGCCAAAAAAAAAAACCGGCTTCAGTTTTGCGGAAGTGTCATTTATTAATTAATTTATTTATTTATTGGGGTTTTACGCCGCTTTCAACAATATTTCAGTTATATCATGGCGACAGTTCACTTATTCATGATCCCTGGGTAAACAAACCAGTACTATAGGCTAGAAAATGTGCCTTGCCCAAGGGCACTCCACCATGACCGTAGTGCCGCAACTGGGGATCGAACCCGGGACACCCGGTTTCGAAATCCCAAACGCTAACCACTCGACCACAGCGGATTCCGCGGAAGTGTCATAACTGCACCTGAAAATGACTTATTTTATTGCCCTTCTGATTTACTAGATCAATCAATCAAAGACCCGCCGGTATTGTGTAGATGAAAACAATAACCACTTATGTCAGCTGTTGATCCCTTTCCCCATTACAACAAATCACAGCAAACGATTGTGAAAATGTCGAGACAAAAATAAAGAAAATCTATAAAAAATGATATAAGTATAATTACTGAATTAATTCAGATCATTGTGGCAAAAGTTATCTATTAAATTTAATGCATTTAGGCTTTCTCATTTTGCTGCAATGTTTACTCGTCAGCTTTAGTTGCGTCAAAATGAATCTACATCTGTGAAAGAGGTATTTCCCAGTAGCTTACTTGATTGTCAAAACTGGTATACACCGGAAATGTGATTGGTCAAACAAAAAAACGACTTTGCACGTGTGCGTAAACCCTTTCCTCCTTCAACAAATATGCCGACGAAATTAAAAACATCTTGACAGAAAATTCAAACTATTTAACCCTTTCTCACGTATAGACAATTTCTACAGCAGAAGAATAGATTCATACAGGGTTGCTTCATTGTGTTTGGAATCATTATGCTGTGAGCAATTTCTCTCGTTTTCAAATGTCGTCTACTCCAGTTTTTTTAATATGAAGAAAGGGAGAAATGAAACTACAAAGCACTGTTGTCAAGGTCAAGTTTACTGCATGCGTCAGTAATTTTCCATTTGATCTGGGTTGCACGTGGTTTACACATAATAATACCGTGTCAAATGAAAACCCGCCTTCCGATAGTTTGGAATATTCAGATCAATATGCTCTTCTGTTAAGACTGATCAGGGTCATCACTGTTCGTAAATCGTCACATAACAATTATCGAAGTCTTTGGAGAACAGTTATGACCAAAAGCCGGCATTACAATTATATAAATTGATACAAGCTGTCTTAAGATTTAGAACAAAACTGATTGTCTATTTTTATGTGTCGCGACTCAATCTTTGTATGGTGCATAGTGGTAATTTTAGAAAACCCTTGTTAAATAATTACATTTTACAATTACAAATGGAAACGGATATTATCATATGGATATTTTTCATAGGAATAAGGTATTTTCAAGCTTATCATTTCCCGACGCATTTCATTCAACCTGGGTACTGAATTTTTAAACACTACACATGTTTGGACGCTTTTTACCTACAAACTTTATATAGTAACACTATGATTTAAAGTCTGAGATCTCTTTGTAAATAATCAAATTGTATGGTGATACACTTTTGGAGGACCTTTTCACACGATAAATATACTTTTGAAGCATTCAAAATCCAAAGGCATCGAAAAGCGTTTACATTGAAATTGATTAGAATCGATTAGGGTCGTCGAAAAGCGTTTATATTGAAATCGATTAGGGTCGTCGAAAAGCGTTTAAATTGAGATCGTGTTGAGGCGTCAGAAAGCGTTTATATCCGGTAAAGGGTTAAAGTCGTCTGCTGTAGAATTGTCGTATGTGGGGAAGGGTACAGAAAGTTATTTAAAGAGATTTTTATTTTCTTCACAATAATTTAAAAGATTTTCTTCTAAACAGTCCAGAAGAGAAAACAAGAGATTTCTCTTTTCTCCACAATTTTTTAAAAGGTTTTCTTCTAAACCGTCCAGAAAAACAAACTGTCTGAAGGGAAAGAACTAGATACCTGATATGCCTTTATTGCAGGATCTTGTCTCGCTATCTTCCATCCGGGTAGAAAATGTTTTGAACGAATATCTACTGAGTCTATATCTCGAGTCACTATGACCGTATACTGTATAATCTCCCCATATGTTTCTGAGAAAGCATTTGTAAAGTTAATGGCAACTTGTTGCTGGAACACCTCGACAGATTTTGGAGTTGCTTTAGCATCATCAATGCCCTCCTTGTATTGTGACTCTGTAAAAATCAATTAAAAATTAGAATTTCATACAATGTAATCTCTATGTGATATTTTTAGTCTTCTGCTTTAAACCTTTCCCACATACAACATATCTGCAGCAGACGACTTTGTAAACATAACCAAAAACAAATTGGAAACTCCCTTTAAATGAAAGTACAATAATTGAATAGAGTTGAAAACATGGTGACAAAAGTAGAAATTGCTTGATCATACTAAAGACTCCAAAATAGTCTAGGAGGAGATGGGTTAAAACTTTCCCACATACAGACGCTTTCTGATGCCTCTGCAGCAGACAAGATTTGAAAACATTGTGGCAAAAGGAGAAAAATCAATTACTCCATTTGCAACAATGTTTTAAACTCAATTCAAAAATCAAACTTGGATTTATATCTAAAGATTTTTCAAATTTTTGCCAAGATATTTTTAACTATTACCCTTTCCCTCATATAGATGCTTTCTGATGCCTCTGCAGCAGACGGCTTTTTGAAAACATAGTGACAAAAGAAGAAATTGCTCAAAACGAGCAATTTCTCCTTTTGCCACAATGTTTTCCACTTTTAGTTGTAGGTTATCCATTTAATTATTGAGATTTTCTATTTTTTGACAAAATATGTTCAAAGTCGTCTGCTTCAGAATTGTTGTATGAGGGAAAGGGTTAAAGCAGATTTGTTGCATGAGGGAAAGGATTATATTTTCTTATTAGTCGCCGGGCAGAAGCCCGCGACTTCTATTTTTAATAAGTTTTCGGAAATCACATGGGAGGGCGGCTTATTATTAGAAAGAAACAAATCTAGATGATTTGAACATATTACAATTGTGGTTGTTTACGAACACTAATAAATGACACATCTAAAATGAAATAAATATTCCGATTTTTTAATGTTTGCAGTTTTTTTTATTTCACTCGCATTTAAGTTTTTTGTCTTATTTACGAAGACAAAAGTGGTCCCTTCAAGACGTGAACCAACACCCCCTAATGCAGACTCTTATGTGTCATCATTGAGGTCAATTTCGGATTCTCCTTTTAATAGCAATTTTAACTTACTAAATGTTGTTTTCATGTTCAAAGAGATGTCTTGATTTGTGTAGAATTCATTTAATAATGTTAATCCATGAATATCTAAAGTAGGAACTGTTTCTAAGCTAAATATAGACCCTATTCTGTTGTGTAGTTTCGTGACCTTTAACATCGATTTTCGCGCATGCGCATTTCGATATGAAAAAGCGAGTAATATTATTTTATTTTAGACAAGTACAAGACGAATGTTTGACGCAAAGCGTCAAAGAGAAGCCGCAATATTTCGTTGTACATGTAGAAATAAGAAAAAAAGAACATTTTTAAATCCACAAACAATAGAACAATTTAAACTGTAGACGGTAATGCGGATATATTTCTCCTTTGAAGACTTTTGTTTTCTTCAAATTACCTCCCTTTAAAGCAATACCAGGATATTTACCTTGTGATTCGAATAAGATTGACAAACATTGAAATTATATGAATGAATACTATTATTTAAATAAGTAACAACAGTAAAATTAAATTTAAGCCAAGATAAATGTGTACACATTTCGTTAATTTTTTATAGATACCCTAATGTATAGGTATGAATATAAAATTTATAAGCAAATGTTTTCATTTCAACGTTCCTAATGTTTGAATAGACTAAGGAAAGTCAAGAATACATAAATAAATCAATGCAGTCTTTTCCGGCGACATTGATGCCTTGCATCAACTTTCTCTTGTATGTTCCAGAGGTGTGTTCCCACTTTCCCCAACCGCTAATTTTTCCTTTACAAACAATATATCCCCCAAACCCAACCTCTATTTCTATAGGAAAAATTAGCAGTTGGGAAAGTGAGAACACACAGGGGGATGAATTGTATGTTGCAACAAGAGTTGACAGGTGATAATTGGCGAAAATTGCTATACTGTGCTGAAAAAGTTGTATTTCTGGAAAAAATAGCGGTTGGGAAGGTAAAAACACACCGGGGGATGAATTGTGTGTTGTAACTATAGAGTTAGTTGATAACTGGCAAATATAGTTCACTATACTGTGCTGAAAAAGTTGTGTTTCTAAATTTGAGAAAGTTGTACGTCAATTTCGTAAAATAACACAAATATTTTAGAGCTGATTTTTATTTGCAAGAATGTTCTATACTATGAATAAAAACATGGAATAACAAGGAATTGAGACAAACTGATGAATATATCAATACATAGCACAAAATAGATATAATTATATTTTATACATTTTGGTCATAGTATATAATATAATTACATTTAAATAACATTGCAACACATTAAGGATATAATTTATATAAACAAAAGGGCCATGATGGGCCTAGATCGTTCACCTGAGGTATGCAATGAGATTTATGATGCAAAGCACATGACAAAGTCTCAAACTGCTGAAATAAAAAAAATGCAGTCTCCGGAGTGTTGAAAAGATTTTCCATCAATTTGGCCTAGAGACCTAGTTTTAAAGTCAATTTGACCCTTACTCAAACTTGACCTAGATATCATTAAGACAAACATTCTAACAAAATTCCAAGCTGCAGAGTATAAAATTGTGGCCTTTAGAGTGTTAACAAGATTTTCTTTAAAGTTGGCCTTGTGACATAGTTTTTGACTGCACATGACCCATGTTTAAACTTGGCCTACATATCATCAAGAAAAACATTCTGATAAAATTTCAACATACTAAAGTTAAAAATGCGGCGCCCAGCTTGTTATCAAGATTTTCCTTCAATTTGACCTAGTGACCTAGTTTTTGACCTCCTATGGCCTAGTTTCGATCTTGTCCAAGATTTGATGGAGATAAATGTTCTGACAAACTTTCATGAAAATTGGATGCAAAATGTAGCCAGAAGAGTATTAACAAGGCAATCGTTGACAATGGACGATGGACAAGAATGGATGACGACAAAATGTGATCACAATAGCTCACCTGAGCACTTCATGCACAGGTGAACGAAAAAGTATAAATAAATAGCACATCTTGAAATATTTATATATAGACAGATGTTACATTTGTACACTTTAGTCTAACTAAGTGAGAAGCAGCATCAACATAGGTCATGGTGTCCATTTTGCCAGTTCTGAGATGGTGTTTCAGCCTGATGAGCCTTTGCTCTAGCTCACGATAGATCCGTGTCCTTGGTAATTAATTATGTCCTACAATTGATTTCTCTAAACACTTTACCTGATACTGATATCACTAGACACCTATGCAATTGGTGACTTTTTGAGAACATTGTAGGAACAAGATGTGTTTGTGAAACACTGATGCCCCCGAATGGCAACATGTAGGTTAAAGGTCAAGGTCGCAAGGTCAAAAATGTTGGTACTGACAGAAAGGTCATGTCACAAGGAATACACATGTGAAATATGGTAGCCGTACCTGTTATGGTTCAAAAGTAGTGGTCAAGGTTAATTTTTTTTTCGAAAGACAGACAAGAGACAGACAGACAGGTCAAAAACCAGATGCCCACCGAATCGGTGATTCCGGGGGCATAAAAAGGTTATCATCAACGCTGTAGCAATAAATTAATTTCACATTTTTAACCCTTTTCCTCATATAGACGCTTTCTGATGCCTCTGCAGCAGACAGCTTTTTGATAACATAGTGACAAAAGAAGAAATTGCTCAAAACGAGCAATTTCTCCTTTTGACACAATGATTTCCACTTTTAGTCATAGGTTATCCATTAAATTATAGAGATTTTCTATTTTTTGACAAAGTTTGTTCAAAGTCGTCTGCTGCAGAATTGTCGTATGAGGGAAAGGGTTAAAATAGAAGCCTCTAAAAAATATCATATCAGGTAAAAGATATGGCTGTGTAGTGGTAGATCATCCACTTCAGGTGCAGGAGGTCATGCATTTGATCTCCAGAAGGGTCATACCAAATACTATAAAAATGGTAGTTATGACTTTCCTTCCTTGGTGCTCAGAATTGTGGGGTTAGCATTAGGACTAACTGAATGGTGTCAGGATAAATTTACCAAAAGTACTAGTAAACTACCCAGGAAATGCTGTGATATAACTGAAAAATTGTTGAAAGTGGTGTTAACCCTTTCCCTCATACGACAATTCTGCAGCAGACAACTTTGAACATATTTTGTCCGAAAATAGAAAATCTCTATAATTGAATTGATAACCTATCACTTAAAGTGGAAATCATTGTGGCAAAAGGAGAAATTGCTCGTTTTGAGCAATTTCTTCTTTTGTCACTATGTTTTCAAAAAGCCGTCTGCCGCAGAAGCGTCAGAAAGCGTCTATATGAGGGAAAGGGTAAAACACCGAACAAACAGATTACATCTGCTGTGGATTTGTTTGAATGGATTAAGTGATGAATATGAACTTCTTACTATAAGTCTTCAGCTTGATTTCAACACTTGCAGGGTCGCTATCTTCGATTGTTCGAGCTCTGACCTACAAAAGTTGAAATAATCCCTATGACCAAAGACCTAATAACACATGTGTTATTAGGTCTTTGCTATGACCTTCATCAATTAAAAAATCAACTACAGAAATGTTAAATCTTTTCCACCTGCAGACATGTGTCTGCCTCATGAGCAATTTCTCCTATTGTCGCAATGCTTTCAACTTGATGCAGTAATCCTACTTTTATTTACGGAGATTTTTCCATTTTTTTGTCTATATAGTTTGAAAGTCATCTGTTGCAGATTTGTTGTATGTAGGACTTTCTGACGCCTTTGCAGCAGACCACTTTTGAACACATTGTGACAAAAGGAGAAATTGCTCAATACAAGCAATTTCTCCTTTTGCCAGAATGTTTTCAACTCTATTTCATAATTAACCCTTTCCCTCATACGACAATTCTGCAGCAGACGACTTTGAACATATTTTGTCAAAAAATAGAAAATCTCAATAATTAAATGGATAACCTACAACTAAAAGTGGAAAACATTGTGGCAAAAGGAGAAATTGCTCGTTTTGAGCAATTTTTTCTTTTGTCACTATATTTACAAAAAGCCGTTTGCTGCAGAGGCGTCAGAAAGCGTCTATATGAGGGAAAGGGTTAAACTCTCCTTTTTTTGAGATTTTTCAAATATTTGCCAGGTTGTTCTCAAAGTCGTCTGCTTCAGTATGACTATCGTTCTATTTGGGAAAGGGTTGAAATTATCTTGGCAAACATATGGAAAAGACTTATCAACTGACGTAACAGAGTAGATACAAGAAAATGTGTCCATGGAACACGGATGCCCCGGTTGTTAACTATATTTTAAAACGGACGGACGAACAGTTGATCCAACCTCAAATTGATACAATTTTTTAAACAATGATATGTTGATTGTCATTTGTGTGAAGTTTCATAATGATAGGACATCAGGTTCACTAAAATCTAACTTGACCAAAAACTTTAACCTGAGAATGGAATGGACGAACAGACAGACGAACAGTTGGTCCAACCTCAAATTGATACAATTTTTTAAACAATGATAATTTATGTTGATTGTCATTTGTGTGAAGTTTCATAATGATAGGACATCAGGTTCACTAAAATCTAACTTGACCAAAAACTTTAACCTGAGCGGGACGGACGAACGGACGGACGGACGGACGGACGAACGGACGGACGGACGGACGAACGGACGGACAGACGGACGAACGGACGGACTAACAGACCGGAAAACTATATGCCCCTCATACCTCGTATGCCGGGGCATAAAAACAAAAAAATAATGTTTTTCAAAGTCATCTGTGGTGGGAAAGTGCTAACCATTTCTCATATATACAAACAATTTGAAGCAGACGACTTTTAAACCATCTAGGCAGAACTAATCCACATCTTAATAAATGTGAGTATAAATAATAAATAAAGTCACAAGCATTGCGGCAAAAGGAGAAATTTCATCTGAAGTAGTCTCCTGTAGATGCGTCAAAAGCGGTCTGCTGCAGATGTGTCAAAAGGCGTCTATAAGTTGGAAAGGATTAACCTAACTGATTTAGATTCTGATTATATTGCAAATTTTATCTTTAATACTTCAGCCTCAACCTCAAGGTTGGTTTTAATTAAGAAGCTTTTGGAAATGAACACCTGACCGACTCGCATGACAAAATTATACTAGCTTGCTTTGAAATATAAATTTAATGAAACGTAACATCTGAAAATTTGGTAATTTAACCCATTACTTTATTGTCCCCCGCTTTACGAAGTAAAACGTCGGGGACATTAAATCTCATTCGTCAGTCCGTCAGTCCGTCCGTCAGTCCGTCAGTCCCTCCGTCACGCTGTCACAAAAACTTTAACCTTGGTCATAACTTCTGAACCGTAATAGGTACTGCTTTCATATTTCACATGTGTATTCCTTGTGACAACCCCTTTCCATCAATACCAATTTGTTTGACCTTGTGACCTTGACCCTGACCTTTGACCTACATTTTTGCGGGGGACCATAATTCTCTGAATTTGCTTGTTTACCATTATTTTTCAAAGGTCGTCTGCTTTACAATCATCAGACAAACAATTTCTTAAATCTAGAAAACTGAAAGATTTATATTGATAAAAACTGAAAGATTTATATTGATAAAAACTGAAAAAGTTAAAAATATTGCCATAAAAGGTGAAATTTGCCTGTTTTGAGCAATTTCAACTTTTATTGCAATTTTTTCAAAAGTCATATTCCATGGCAGGTGTCAAATGTAGTCTGTGTGAAGGTTAATTGAGTTTAATCCATTACTACATACAACACACCTGTATCAGGGAAAAGGTTTATTTTAGCCACCTTACAATAACAAGAGGGCCATGGTGGCCGTGGAATCGATCACCTGGAGTTAACCCTTTCCCTCATACGACAATTCTGCAGCAGACGACTTTGAACGTATATGGTCAAAAATTAGAAAATCTTTATAATTGAATGGATAACCTATGACAAAAAGTGGAAAACATTGTGGCAAAAGGAGAAATTGCACGTTTTGTGCAATTTCTTCTTCTGTCACTATGTTTTCCAAAAGTCGTCTGCTGCAAAGGCGTCAGAAAGCGTCTATATGAGGGAAAGGGTTAATCCAACCACATAGGCAATGACAAAAAATCATTTTGCGGTCAGGTAATAAGTTCTAGAGTGTTAACAAGATTTCCCTTCAATTTGGCCTAATGCTTCTTTTTTTGACCTGACAAAGTCAGTTTTTCGAAATTGGACTAGATATCATTAAGACAAACTTTCTGACCAAAGCAATTACTCTGACAAAGAATCAACATGCTCACTTTAAAAAGCTAGCCTAATAACCGTATGACCTCATTTTTGTCTTAACATGACCCATATTCAAGATTGACATAGCTATCATCAAGACAAACATTTTGACAAAGTTTCAATCTGTTTAAAGCAAAGAATGTTGTCTCGAGAGTGTTTACAATAATTTTCTACAATTAGGCCTAGTGACCTAGTTTTTGACCTGACATGAATTATATTCAAGCTTAGCCTAGAGATCTCTAAGAAAAAAACTACTCTGACAATGTTTCAAATTGCTCAAGTTAAAAATGCAGCTTCCAGAGTGTTAACAAGACTTCCCTTTAATTTGGCAAATTGTTGACGACGAACGACAAACAACCGACGATGACGGACAGATGACGCACAAAAGGCAATCACAAAAAATCACCATGATCACTTTGTGGTCCGGTGAGCTAACAATATTAACTAACAGTACTCACATAGAAAGTATAGGTATATCCAGCATTCAAAGATCGAAAAGTTGCAGTCTTCAGTTTGGAATCTATTTCTCTCCGTAATCCTTCTATCTTGTCAGCCTGAAATGAAAATTATTGGCACACTATTATGCACATCTACATGAATGTACTTGGAGCAAACTGACTCTACTCTTTCTTTGGGATGTCCTTTACCCTTTCCCATATCTTTAGATATCTATAGCAGACGAGTTTTGAAAACCTTGTGGCACAAAGAGAAATAGCTCATATTGAGAAAGTTTCCTTCTACCACAATGTTTTCATTAGTCTATTCACTAATTAAACTTTTATCTATTACAATTTTCATTCGTAGATAATTTGTTATACCTTCAAAAATGTTTGCTTAAGAATGATACCTGTAATTGCTTACTTCACAGAATTGATTCAATTTTTGTAATCCAGAATAACTACCGGTATTATTGGCGAAAAAACAGGATTCCAGTTAAAAAATCACCTTTTCAGTTATTTAATCAATATATGATATTACTGCACAAAAGATTGATGAGAATCAAAGTTCATGACTTTAACAAATTTTTAATGGTTTCCACAAAGAATATCTTAAAATCTATTCCTTCACCTTTTTCAGGCCAGATAACACATACATGCTGTGCTTTGTTTTCATGACCAAATTGAGATATGTCAGGAAAAATGAAATTTGTTTCATCTTAAAAATAGAATAACAATGATTTTTTTACCTTTTCTTACACACAGACACATATTGATACAGCTGCAGCAGATAAGTTTTGAAAAAATTGTAACAAAAGCATGCTTACCAACCTTTTCTCATCCTCAAGGGGGAGTTTCATAATCTCAAAGAAGGGGATTGGGGTTTGAAGGGGGAGATTTTCAGCGCCATGAATTTAACAGTAGAAATGTTCACAATAAAACGGAATTTAGATAACTATGCAGGGATACATGTACAATACTTTCAATATTTAATATATATTAACAACATTTTAATTTAAAGACATACTTTTAAATGAAAAACACGGGTACCAATGGAATAAAGACACATGGAGAAGAAATATGTATTAATCATTTAGTTGAGCTACACACATTGTTTTGAACTTGTTGAAAGAAAGGGCCTTTTATCAGTGACAATATGTCAAAAAGTTGATGTTAGAAAATGATTGTAGTAATTTTCAGTACATTTATCCTCATGATTTGATTTTAAAAAAAGTTTTTTTTTTTTTTTTTTTTAAATTTTCGAATTTTCGAAAATCGTGAGTTTCTCCCTCACGATCGTGGGGGTGGGGTTACGCCCTTCAAATCGTGAGACTCACGATTGAATCTGGAGGGTTGGTAAGCATGCAAAAGGGAGAAATTGCTTATAATGAGCAATTCCGTTTTTTGCCACAACATTTTCAACTCTATTTAACATGTTAACTTTTTCATTTAAAGAGGTATTCCATTTGTTGGCCTAGATGTTTTCAAAGTTGTCTGCTGCAGAAATGATGTATGTGGGAAAGGGTTAATGTAGCTAACTCAATTATTCACTTTAACCCTTTCCCTCATACAAGAATTCTGCAGCAGATGACTTTAAACATATTTTGTCAAAAAATAGAAAATCTCTTTAATTGAATGGATAACCTATGACTAAAAGTGGAAAACATTGTTGCAAAAGGAGAAATTGCTCGTTTTGAGCAATTTCTTCTTTTGTCACTATGTTTTCAAAAAGACATCTGCTGCAGAGGCATCAGAAAGCGTCTATATGAGGGAAAGGGTTAAGCAAATGCAATAAGGCCCCATTTCGTATGACACAACTTGATACGCATTTCCTAGGTAAGTTACCAGAACTACTGGTCCATTTAACCTGCCACAACACAGTAAGTCAGTCGTTATGCTAACTCCCGCAACCCTGATAGCCAAGGAGGGCAGCCATTACTACCATTTTCAAAGTCTTTGGTATGACATAACTGGGGCTTGAATCAACTAGAACTATCACTGAAGATGATAAATACCCCCAAAACAGCACCTTGACTCAAAATATGGCTTCCGACCGACCAACAAAATACACCACACTTCCTCTCAATGTGTTGTATCATCCTATGAAGTTTTATTAAATTCCAACAATTTTTTTTAAAGTTATTGTCTGGATAAGACTCTACGAATAAGAAAAAGTAACAAAGGGCAATAACTCTGTAATTATGTAAATTAGAGTTATGGTTCTTGTACACTGCACTTCCTCCGATTATGCTCTACCATTGTATGCAGTTTTATTAGATTCCATCTGTTAGTTACTAAGTAATTCTCCAGACAAGAAAAAGTAACAAAGGGCAATAACTCTGTATTTAGATTTAATAGAGTTATGGTTCCTGTACACTGCACTTCCTCTCAATGTGTTGTATCATCCTATGAAGTTTTAATAAATTCCAAGAATCAATTTTAAAGTTATGCTCCGGACAAGACTCTACGAACAAGAAAAAGTAACAAAGGGCAATAACTCTGTAATTATGTAAATTAGAGTTATGGTTCTTGTACAGCGCACTTCCTCTCATTATGCTCTACCATTGTATGAAGTTTTATTAGATTCCATCTGTTAGTTATTAAGTAATTCTCCGGACAAGAAAAAGTAACAAAGGGCAATAACTATGTATTTAGATTAAATAGAGTTATGGTTTCTGTACACTGCACTTCCTCTCAATGTGTTGTATGATCCTATGAAGTTTTATTAAATTCCAACATTTAGTTTTAAAGTTATGCTCCGGACAAGACTACAAATAAGAAAAAGTAACAAAGGGCAATAACTCTGTAATTATGTAAATTAGAGTTATGTTTCTTGTACACTGCACTTCCTCTCATTATGCTCTACCATTATATGTAGTTTTATTAGATTCCATCTATAAGTTATTAAGTAATTCTCCGGACAAGAAAAAGTAACAAAGGGCAATAACTCTGTATTTAGATTAAATAGAGTTATGGTTCCTGTACACTGCACTTTCTCTCAATGTGTTGTATCATCCTATGAAGTTTTATTAAATTCCAACAATTTGTTTTAAAGTTATGCTCCGGACAAGACTCTACGAATAAGAAAAAGTAACAAAGGGCAATAACTCTGTAATTATGTAAATTAGAGTTATGGTTCTTGTACACTGCACTTCCTCTCATTATGCTCTACCATTGTATGAAGTTTTATTAGATTCCATCTGTTAGTTATTAAGTAATTCTCCGGACAAGAAAAAGTAACAAAGGGCAATAACACTGTATTTAGATAAAATAGAGTTATGGTTCCTGTACACCGCACTTCCTCTCAATGTGTTGTATCATCCTATGAAGTTTCGTTCAAATCCTATGTTGCATTGTTAAGATATGGTCCGGACAAAATATGGCTTCCGACCGACCGACCGACCGACCGACCGACACAGTGACTCCTATATACCCCCCCAAAACTTTGTTTTTTGGGGGTATAACAACCTCCAACATCCGAGGCAGACGCTCTACCACTACACCACCGAGGCAGCTGTAAGAATAAAAGGGATCCCCAGCAACATAAAATCACTTACATCTTTTCTCCCAATATAATCCAACACGTAACTAGTAATGAAACCGTTTTCATATGTAGGTGTGTCCCAGGTCAAGGTCACTTCTCTCGGGGCACTCTCTACAGCCATAACATTTTGTACTTTTGATGGGGCTAAAAGGAGTGAAGAACAAAAGGTTTTAAAAACATTTAACATTCACTTTCAAAAGTCATGATGTCTAAAATGAATCAGGCATACATGTATTCAATTTAATCATGCATTCACTCATTTGAATTATTTCTGAAATGCTGTTTGAAGATGTTTCTATGTTTAGTTATGTTGATCATTTAGTGCAGCTGAGTGGATTGGTTTGAACAATTTTGGAAGGAATATAAATGTGAAAATATTTTGAAATCGGATAATTGACGCTTTCCCACTAGCAGACACATTTCAACGCATTTGCAGTAGACAATATTTGAAACTAGAAATATCACTGAAGATGATAAATACCCCCAAAACAGCACCTTGACTCAAAATATGGTTTACGACCGACCAACAAAAGGGCCATAACTCTGTAAACAAGAAAAAGTAACAAAGGGCAATAACTCTGTATTTAGATTAAATAGAGTTATGGTTTCTGTACACTGCACTTTCTCTCAATGTGTTGTATCATCCTATGAAGTTTTATTAAATTCCAACAATTAGTTTTAAAGTTATGCTCCGGACAAGACTCTACGAATATGAAAAAGTAACAAACGGCAATAACTCTGTCATTATGTAAAGTAGAGTTATGTTTCTTGTACACTGCACTTCCTCTGATTATGCTCTACCATTATATGTAGTTTTATTAGATTCCATCTATTAGTTATTAAGTAATTCTACGGACAAGAAAAAGTAACAAAGGGCAATAACTCTGTATTTAGATAAAATAGAGTTATGGTTCCTGAACACCGCACTTCCTCTCAATGTGTTGTATCATCCTATGAAGTTTAATTAAATTCCAACAATTTGTTTTAAAGTTATGCTCTGGACAAGACTCTACGAATAAGAAAAAGTAACAAAGGGCAATAACTCTGTAATTATGTAAATTAGAGTTATGGTTCTTGTACACTGCACTTCCTCTGATTATGCTCTACCATTGCATGCAGTTTTATTAGATTCCATCTGTTAGTTATTAAGTAATTCTCCGGACAAGAAAAAGTAACAAAGGGCAATAACTCTTTATTTAGATTAAATAGAGTTATGGTTCCTATACACTGCACTTCCTCTCAATGCGTTGTATCATCCTATGAAGTTTTATTAAATTCCAACAATTAGTTTTAAAGTTATGCTCCGGACAAGACTCTACGAATAAGAAAAAGTAACAAAGGGCAATAACTTTGTATTTAGATAAAATAGAGTTATGGTTCCTGTACACCGCACTTCCTCTCAATGTGTTGTATCATCCTATGAAGTTTCGTTCAAATCCTATGTTGCATTGTTAAGATATGGTCCGGACAAAATATGGCTTCCGACCGACCGACCGACCGACCGACATACCGACCGACCGACCGACACAGTGACTCCTATATACCCTCCCAAAACTTTGTTTTTTGGGGGTATAAATACTGGAAATTGCTCATAATTGCTCCGTTTACTACAAACAACAAATCTGTAGCGGACAACTTTGAACAGACTGAGACAAAAATATGAAATACAAATATGATACTATAATTATTAAATGGCAATGCAACAATGTTTTAACATTTCTTCTGCCGCAGATGCATGAAAATATGTATGTATGTGGGAAAAGGGTATACCAAACATATATCATATATACTTTACCTGCATCTTTAGTGTATATGGAAACCACAGTTTTACTGCTGAAATCACCAAACATGGAGAAAACCTTAACTCTATAATGTACAAAGGGTTGTAGATTATCAATCGTTTTCATTGAGTCACCAAGAACAGGGGTATAGGTAAAGGTATACACAAGACTGTTTCTTATATCATAGAAGCATTCAATAGTGTAGTTGTCAACGTTCCCTGTGGGTCTGAAGATTGAGAGAACAACCTCACGGGCTGTGGAGGATGCGCTGAACACTGCAGCATTGGGTACTGTAAAAAGAAATATGAAATATGAACATTTTTTTCATTTTTTGCATTACATTATCCTACTTTAACCCTTTCCCTCATATAGACGCTTTCTGATGCCTCTGCAGCAGACAATTTCTCCTTTTGCCACAATATTTTCCACTTTTTGTCATAGGTTATCCATTCAATTATGGAGATTTTCTATGTTTTGACAAAATACGTTCAAAGTCGTCTGCTGCAGAAATGTTGTATGAAGGAAAGGGTTAAACTTATCTAAAATAATGACATAAGCAAGAGTAATAAAAATCAATCATTGTCCATGACCAATATCAAGTGAGTGCGATGGACAGACAGGTAGACAGACAACAGAGAAGTGATCACTTATGTCACCCTGCTAACACAAGGGTGTTGCGGTGGCCCTGCATGTAGCCCTCACCTGAGTACCATGGCTCTGTATGATAAGTTGTCCATAAATAATACTTAACCCGTTCCCTCACACAACAATTCTGCAGCAGACAACTTCAAACTTATTTTGTCAAAAAATAGAAAATCTCTATAATTGAATGGATGACTAAAAGTGGAAAACATTGTGGCAAAAGGAGAAATTGCTCGTTTTGAGCAATTTCGTCTTTTGTCACTATGTTTACAAAAAGTCGTCGGCTGCAGAGGCATCAGAAAGCGTCTATATGAGGGAAAGGGTTAAAGAAGTTAAAAAGTGCAGCCTCTAGAGTGTCACAAGATTTTTATTCAACTTTCACCTAGTGCCCTAGCTTTTTACCCAACATCAACCATATTGGACTTGGCCTAGATTTCACCAAGACAAAGATTCTGACAAAGATTCAACAATAAGTTTAAAGTAACAACATAAAAGATCATTGCAGGCGGTCAAAAAAACATATAAATTTCATCACACAACAACAACAGGATGTTCTTGCAGTAGTCTGACCTACATATCTACGTATAACAAGAGCGCGACCGCCAAAGCTCATCTGTTTTACCCAAGTCGAAAAAGGGGCATTACTGAATATCATTAAAGCTAGACTTATGTGACTTGGTATAAACATGCCATTTGTTCCCCAGGAACATGTGTACCAAGTTTCATTTGAAAATGTTGAATGGTTTTTGAGTTATGAGGTAAGCTTTATAATTTGTGATGACGCACAGGCTGACGACGTCGTCAAGGGTATCACAATACCACGACTATTTTCTTTGAAAAACAGCCAAGCTAAAAGCGGTTGTAACTACATGAGCATCTTGTAACAAGATGCAACTGTTCAGCATGTAATCCAAGTGTCTTCAGAGGACAAGATAAGGAGGAGTAAACGGATCCTTTCCCAACGATATCTCTCCGATGACTCAACCGTACCGTATGTTGTTGGTACTCACTGAGATGATCCATTTGAGTACCCACACCATAGAGTTTGAGTGTCAATTGAGGATTTTGGAACATGACATATGTACCTTAACCCTTTCTCACATACTGAAGCTTCCGGACGCTTCTGCAGCAGAGGACATTTGAAAACATTGTGGCAAAAGGAGAAATATCTCCTTTTGCCATAATGCTTTCAACTCTTTTATTTAAAGAGGTTAACTATATTCATAACCAGATGTTTTCATAGTCGTCTGTTGCAGAATTGTTGTATGTGGGGAAGGGTAACCAGAGCTCTATGTTTTCTTTCTACTTACATGTTTGTGCCTGTATCGACGTCTTACTACTCTTCACCGACCCACTGATTGTTGTTACCTCCACTGTGTAGAGAGCTCCACTATCCAAGTCAGAGAACTCTACAGACCTTAGTGGATTAGATTTGCTCCTGGCCACCTCCATAGAAGTGTTGATAAGTCTAAAAACTATCTGGTCAAAGCTGTCTACCGTGGGTACTGTGTAACTGATAACAAAGGAGGAGTTGGTCGGCCTTTGTGAAAACATCAGAACTATGTTGTTTGCAGGGACTGAAAATGGAAATGAATCATTTTTCAGTTGTCACTGGTCATGCTGTATAATCAATATGCATTCTGGGGAAAAAGAAAGTAGTAAATAAAGATGTATAAAAGTATGAATCTCTCAAGAAATTGTCTAAATTCATCACCTTTTATGAACGTTCACTCTTTTAACCCTTTCCCTCATACGACAATTCTGCAGCAGACAACTTTAAACATGTTTTGTCAAAAAATAGAAAATCTTTATAATTGAATGGATAACCTATGACTAAAAGTGGAAAACATTGTGGCAAAAGGAGAAATTGCTCGTTTTGAGCAATTTCTTCTTTTGTCACTATGTTTTCAAAAAGCTGTCTGCTGCAGAGGCGTAAGAAAGTGTCTATATGAGGGAAAGGGTTAATACATGTACATTGTATATTGGTAAGATAAAGGGTACGTACAATGACCATGTTTATTACACTACCAAATCACCTAAAAATGAGAGTTTGTCCATCTAACTCTTCCATGGAAAAAATAAGCAGAATGTATATTACAGAGAAAAAATTCTTTGATCTAATGATATAGACTTTTGTTATCACAAACATTATTCAAAAGTCAAACTTGCTTGACAGTTTTATTTAACTCTTTCCCACATACAGCACATCTGCAGCGAACGACTTGGAAAGCATTCAGGTAAAACAATAGAAAATTTCTGTAAATAAAAGAATAACTATTGCATGTAGTTGAAAACATGATGAGCAGATTCTGCTTTTGCCACAATGTTTTCGAAAGACGTCTGCAGTTTAAGCATCAAAATGTGTGGGAAAGTTAAAATGTGTTATTAGTTTATGTTGTATGAAAGTCACTATCTTTTGTGTGTGATACTATTACCTCCCGTTTGTTAGGTGAAAAAGGTAATTATACACATAAATAATACTAAATCTTGTCATTCGAGTGAAATACATGAGTTGGCAGAAGGAAAAGGGTTTTGTAGATTTTAACACAATGTTTTCAATTTATTCAATATCAGTTCTTACAATTACCTATTTTCAATTTTGCCTATATGCTTTCAAAGTCATCTGCTTCACATTCATTGTTTGAGGGAAGCAGTCAAATTGGAAAATAGAAAGAAAAGGTTAACCCTTTACCTCATAAAGACGCTCTCTGACGCCTCTGCAGCAGACAGCTTTTTGAAAACATAGTGGCAAAAGAAGAAATTGCTCAAAACAAGCAATTTCACCTTTTGCAACAATGTTTTCCACTTTTAGTCATAGGCCATCCATTCAGAGATTTTCTATTTTTTGACAAAATATGTTCAAAGTCGTCTGCTGCAGAATTTTCATGAGGGAAAGGGTTAACGAAAGTAAAGTACATGTATCATTTGAGACAGAGTAGTGAAACAGGCATTCAATAACAATTGCTTCATTTCGATAAGAAATTTAATTTAATATATTGCTATCTGAGTGAAGTACCAGTTAGTTGTGTAAATGTTATCAGCTAATAGTTTACATTCTCATCATTATAGTTGTCTCTCTTACAAACCATGTAAATAGTCCTTACAGTGTTACTTCCCTTATAACTATGATTCAGTAGAAATAAGTAGACTGTGTAAATTAACCCTTTCCCTCATACAACAATTCTGCAGCAGACGACTTTGAACGCATTTTGTCAAAACATAGAAAATCTTCATAATTGAATGGATAACCTATGACAACAAGATGTGTTTGTGAAACACTGATGCCCCCCAATGGCAACATCTAGGTCAAAGGTCAAGGTCGCAAGGTATACACATGTGAAATATGGTAGCCTTACCTATTATGGTTCAAAAGTAGTGGGGAAGGTTAAAAAAAAAATTGAGAATGGCAACATCTAGATCAAAGGTCAAGGTCGCAAGGTCAAAAATGTTGGTACTGACAGAAAGGTCATGTCACAAGGAATACACATGTGAAATATGGTAGCCGTATCTGTTATGGTTCAAAAGTAATGGCCAAGGTTAAAGTTTTTTTCGAGAATGGCAACATCTAGGTCAAAGGTCAAGGTCGCAAGGTCAAAATTGTTGGTACTGACAGAAAGGTCATGTCACAAGGAATACACATGTGAAATATGGTAGCTGTACCTGTTATGGTTCAAAAGAAGTGGTCAAGGTTAAAGTTTTTTTTCGAGAATGGCAACATCTAGGTCAAAGGTCAAGGTCGCAAGGTCAAAAATGTTGGTACTGACATGTGAAATATGGTAGCCATACCTGTTATGGTTCAAAAGTAATGGCCAAGGTTAAAGTTTTTTTCGAGAATGGCAACATCTAGGTCAAGGTCAAGGTCGCAAGGTACTGACAGAAAGGTCATGTCACAAGGAATACACATGTGAAATATGGTAGCCATACCTGTTATGGTTCAAAAGAAATGGCCAAGGTTAAAGTTTTTTTCGAGAATGGCAACATCTAGGTCAAGGTCAAGGTCGCAAGGTGAAAAATGTTGGTACTGACAGAAAGGTCATGTCACAAGGAATACACATGTGAAATATGGTAGCCGTATCTGTTATGGTTCAAAAGTAATGGCCAAGGTTAAAGTTTTTTATCGAGAATGGCAACATCTAGGTCAAAGGTCACGGTCGCAAGGTCAAAAATGTTGGTACTGACAGAAAGGTCATGTCACAAGGAATACACATGTGAAATATGGTAGCCGTACCTGTTATGGTTCAAAAGAAATGGCCAAGGTTAAAGTTTTTTTTTAGTATGGCAACATCTAGGTCAAAGGTCAAGGTCGCAAGGTCAAAAATGTTGGTACTGACAGAAAGGTCATGTCACAAGGAATACACATGTGAAATATGGTAGCCGTATCTGTTATGGTTCAAAAGTAATGGCCAAGGTTAAAGTTTTTTTCGAGAATGGCAACATCTAGGTCAAAGGTCAAGGTCGCAAGGTCAAAAATGTTGGTACTGACAGAAAGGTCATGTCACAAGGAATACACATGTGAAATATGGTAGCCGTACCTGTTATGGTTCAAAAGTAGTGGTCAAGGTTAAAGTTTTTTTTGTGCAGACAGACAGACAGACCAACAGACCAACCAACCAACAGACAGGCCAAAAACTATATGCCCACCGAATCGGAGATTCCGGGGGCATAAAAAGTGGAAAACATTGTGGCAAAAGGAGAAATTGCACGTTTTGTGCAATTTCTTCTTTTGTCACTATGTTTTCAAAACGCCATCTGCTGCAGAGGCGTCAGAAAGCGTCTATATGAGGGAAAGGGTTAAGAGAGTGTAAATTAAGAGAAATAACTCTTTACAAGCGTTTTTATGTGCATTAACAAGTCGTTTCCCACATACAGAAGCTTTCTTACACCTCTGCACCAGACGACTTTTGTAAATAATTTCTTCTTTTGCCATGATGTGTTTCAACTTTTTATCAGTAATTAAACCTTTCTCATATACAACAAATCTGCAGCAGATGACTTGGAAAACATCTAAAACATAAATTAGAAAATCTCTATTGATAAAGCGCAATCATTGAATAGAGCTGAAAACATTGTACTAAAAGGAGAAACTTCTTCTTTTGTCACAATGTTTTCAAAAGTTGTTTGCTGCAGATGTGTCTGAATGTGTCTGCAGGTGGGAAATGGTTAATTAACCCTTTCCCTCATATAGACGCTTTCTGACGCCTCTGCAGCAGACAGCTTTTTGAAAACATAGTGACAAAAGAAGAAATTGCACAAAACGTGCAATTTCTCCTTTTGCCACAATGTTTTCCACTTTTTGTCATAGGTTATCCTTTCAATTATGGAGATTTTCTATGTTTTGACAAAATACGTTCAAAGTCGTCTGCTGCAGAATTGTCGTATGAGGGAAAGGGTTAAGCCAAGGTTTATAGATATTTTCTGTGTTTTTGTCTAGATGATTTCAAAGTAGGCTGCTTCAGAATGTTGAATGTGGAAAAAGGGTTTAATTCTCAGAGGGATTGTCTCTGGATTATTGGGCAACAATAAACTTATTAGTTATCAAGATTGTCTCACCTGTAGACGCTTCAACAGTGGTCCCACCTGAGACTACGCCCAGCACCTCACTTTTTACACTAAATGTGTACTTGAACCCAGCCTCAAGGCCATCTATACTGGATTCTATAACAGTTTCTGAAGCAGATCTGGGAACCGTCTTGTTGATCATGTTTCCTGTTTCATCTGTGTAACTTATTATCCAATTTTCGACATAACTGATGTCAGCATTATATATCCACTGTAGGCTTACAGAATTATCAGTGGTTTTATCATCCAATACATTGACACTGGCTGGGCTTAAAGGCACTGAAGCAAAGAAAGTAAAATACTGATTATCTGATATTTCCAACTTCTTTTGAAAATATGCAATTAAATGATAGGATAAATAGAAATAGCTTTACCACCTTCTAAATCATACAAAACATTTGCTGCAGACGACTTCGATAACATTTAGTAAACAAGAGCGCTGCAGAGCAAACGCCAATGCTCATCGGGTTTTCCCTAAGTTGAAAAGGGGGCGTTACTGAATAATTATAAAATTATATGATTTTAAGTTTCATTTAAGATGTTGAAAGGTTTTTGAGTTATGAGGTACAGTTTAAGTTTTGTGACGACTACGCTGACGCCAAGGGTATTACAATAGCCCAACCTTTTTTATATCGAAAACAGATAAGCTAAAAATGCAGAATATCTTTATAATTGAAAAAACAATTGTGGAATAAGTTGAAAACATTCAGGCTAAACTAGTCTGCGGTAGAGGAATCAGAAAGCATCTGCATTTAGGAAAAGGTTAAAATAATCCAAATTTGAGCAAAAATGTGAAAAATCTAAATAAGTGAGAGTTTATTTATTAGATAGAGTTGAAAACATTGTGGCAAAATGAGAAATTGCTTTTTATAAGCAATTTTTCCTTCTGCTACAATTTTTTCAAAAGTCGTCTGCTGCAGAGGCGTCAACATGCGTCTATAGAAGGGAAAAGGGTTAATATAAACATATGATACCTATGACTGCAAAGATCTTCTTTACATCGCTTCTAATCTCCTTATTGACTGCATAAACCTCAATCTCATATCTCTCTCCAGGAAATAACCCCGTCAAGGTCAAGTTTGTACTGTAGGTAGAGTTCTCTAGCCATGTTGCATTAGTGTCTCTTAGAATGGGTCTGTATCTTACAAAGAAATGATCCCAACCACTGTCAGCAGGCAAAGACCAGTCTACCTCAATTATGTCACTTCCTGTCAATATGGCTGTTAAATCTTCAACAGCATTAGGTTCTGGAATTAAAAACAAATTCAGATCAAGTCAAGGATTTTAATGCAATAATTGGCCTTTTAGTTTCAAGGGAGACTATTTCTTAGTTTAGTTTTGTTTATGTACTTAAGCCAATCAAGATGGATTAAAAGAAATTGGAAGAATAACTGTTAATGTATATCAATGTGAAGTTATTTAAAAGTAAGGCTGGTAGTTTCAGAGGAATAGATATCTTTCTCCTTTCATGCCATTTCTAATGCCATGTTAAACAGACATTCCACATGGAATTGAAATCATTAAGCAATTTTTTAAGAGAATCTTTAACCCTTTCCCTCATACAACAATTTCGCAGCAGACATCTTTGAACATATTTTATCAAAAAATAGAAAATCTCTTTAATTGAATGGATAGCCTATGACTAAAAGTGGAAAACATTGTGACAAAAGGAGAAATTGTTCGTTTTGAGCAATTTCTACTTTTGTCACTATGATTGTATAAAGCTGTCTGCAGAGGCGTCAGAAAGCGTCTATATGAGGGAAAGGGTTAAAGGAACAATCCTGTGCAGTTTCGTTGAAATATACTCTAAAGTTGATGTCATTATAAGAACAATGGTACAGCACTCACTTAGAACAACACAGGTCGATCTAAATAGCTCATCTTGAGCACCTTGTACTCACTTGACCTAAAAAGCTGAAATTATTAATCATAAAAATTTGTCCCCACCCATGGAAATAGGTGCAAGTTATTTTTTCAGATCATTGTAGATCCTGATCAGCAGGTACATACAAGTGCTGATCAAGATGTACACAAGCTCATTAGAAACTTCTAACAAGGACTTATTTTGTTGTTTTCTCACACTGTTTTCAAATGTTTAATGTGTCAAAAAGATGAGAAGCAATACAAGAACTGTAACACATACTTGTGGTCCCATCAACTGTCTGTCTGATAGATGAAGCACTCTCCCCCGATATATTCTGCCATGCTTGAATTCTGACCTCATATGACCCCCCAGCGTAAAGGTCAGAAATACGGACACTGTAATCATAGAGATTCTCTATGGCAGCCACCTCTGGAAGCTGTTTTATCGCACCAGCAGGCAACTCTTTATACGAGACCTAAAACAAAATAAGAGGACTTTCCTTTGATTTCATATCCTGGTTATGCATATAATTTTAACTGTCGAAAGCAGCATTGACCCTTTTCCTCATACAGACATATTTAAAAGCCTCTTCATGCTTGACAATTGAAAACATAATGTCATTGTTTGAAGAGGAGTAAGAGAAGGAAATTTCATAAATTTCTCCTCTTCTAAAAAGGTTTTCTTTTCTATCTTTTAATTCATTGATATCATTGACACGATTTGATATGCTTTTGCATCTCTTGAAATAAATTTCACGGTAAAGATTGCAAATAGCATGGCATATTGGTAATTGGCTGTTAACCCTTTCCCTCATATAGATGCTTTCTGAAGCCTCTGCAGCCTTAGAACTTAGAACTTACAAAAACCCAGACAATCAGTTTTATTATCTGCTTGATTGATTGGTTTCAATTGGAAGTCGAGTACAATATATAATATTCAGCATAGCCTGATCCAGCTATTAGAAGCAAGTAGCAGAGCATTCTGTTGTATCTGGGAAAGTGTTTTTTTCCTCATATGACAATTCTGCAGCAGACGACTTTGAACGTATTTTGGCAAAACTTAGAAAATCTCCATAATTGAATGGATAACCTATGACAAAAAGTGGAAAACATTGTGGCAAAAGGAGAAATTGCACGTTTTGTGCAATTTCTTGTTTTGTCACTATGTTTTCAAAACGCCGTCTGGGCCAAAAGCTCCATAAACAAGAGGGCCAAGATGGCCTTAAACAGCTCAACCCAGTGAAAGTTTTATACCTTTAATTTTCTGGCGTTCTGGTTTTAGAAAAAAGAGATTTACCTTTATATCTCTATGTACAACAGGTCACCTCCAGGTTGGGCCAATTTTGACCCAATGTGCATAGTTTGAACATTTGTGGTAGAGGACCACTAGACAATGCTAGAAACCAAATATCTAAACTCTTTATAACTTTTGTTTTCTCTGAGCATGAATTGGCATGATTTGAACAATCTTTTTTCCATATCATCTCTATGTAAAACAGTTGACCACCAGGGTGAACTCCAGGGTGACCTCCAGGGTGGAGCCAATTTTGACCCCAGAGACATAATTTGAACAACTTTGATAGAGAACCACTAGACAATGCTACACACCATATCTATCTAAGCTATAGGCCTTTCTGTTTTATATAAGATGATTTTATTAAGTTTTTCCCTATATATATCTATGTAACACAGGTGACCCCTGGCGCTTGGCCAATTTTGATCACAGGAGCATAATTTGAAGAATATTGGTAGAGGACCATGAGACAATACTTCACAACAAATGTCTAGGCCATATGATTTTTCAAAGTTTTTCCCTAAATATATCTCAATGCATAACAGGTGACCCCGGGTAGGGACCAATTTTGAACACAGGGGCATAAGTTGAACAATCTTAGTAGAGGACCATGAGACAATGCTGAAGACCAAATATCTAAGCTCTAGGCCTTTTGGTTTTAGACAAGAGATTTTCCCGATATATTTCTTTGTAAAACAGGTGGGGCGATTTTTTTTTTCAGGGTCATAGCTTGAACAATCTTGGTAGAGGACCACTAGACAATGCTACAAACCGAATACTTAAGCTCTAATCCTTTAGGTTTCAGACAAAAAGATTTTCAAAGTTTTAACAAAAACTGCTTGCATTGAATATATTTCTTTGAACAATTTGTGAAAGTGCACATCTTTGTCAGCGATGAGAAGATGTTGTTTGAAGATTTTTTTTAAGGATGACAGTTAACAGACAACACATGAAACGTGAACACAGTAGCTCATGTGACCCAAAAATAACAGGAATTTCGAGATTTCTTATATCAACCTAATGAACGTCGATTGTAACACTTTCCCGCACACAACAAATACGCAGCTGAAAACTGAAAACGTTTAAAATGTAAGTAATTCTTTTGAATAGGGTGAAAAATATTGTGGCAAAGGAGAAATAGATCAATATAAGCAAATTTCTCCTTTTGCCACAATGCTTCCAAAAGTTTTGTTTTTTTCAATAATATATTTTATTCGCACCAAATATTTACATAGCTATGTCATGTATGATTTACAAACAGGTACATATTATACAGTAAGTGCATTATTTTCGTTTGATACGTTTTATACATTTTTTCTTTTTTTTAATTTTCTTCAAAAAAACAAATCATTATAAAATTATTTGTGTTTGTGTTTTACAAACACTCAATATTTTGTTATTTGTGCATTTCCTTTTTAAATACGATTCTTTAAAAAATAAACAAGAAGAAAAAATAGAGAAAAACAAGATAAAGGACAGGAAACAAGACATCAAAAAAACTAACATAATTATTTGGCGCAAACATTTTTTTTAAGGAATAAAATGCTGACAGTTTTTTGAGAAGTAGAAAAAAAGATAGAAAGTATAGAAGATCGATAGATAAAAAATAAAAGCTCGAGTAGAAGATGGAAAAAATGTTTTCTCGGTTGGATATTTTAAGGATTTAAAAAAATAAATAGCAGTTCAAATACATTTAGTTAATAAAATTTGCCCATTTCCGGTTATGAAATTCTAAATTGTCACCATTTAAAGCAATGTGTTTTTCCATTTCTTTTCTTTTATTCAAATAATTTTTGAACGCATTTATACATGGCATTGTTTTCACACACTTGCTCCTGAAGATAAAATATTTGCTACATAGTATTATATAGTTTTTAAGTGTATTTTGTGAACCTTTATCTATCAAACCAAATGTGACTGTAAACAAATCAAAAGTGATAGTTATATTTATATTAGACAAAAATGTTTTGAGTTCCGACCAAAAATGTTGGGCATAATGACATTCCCAAAAAAGATGGTTTACTGTTTCAATATTGCTATTGCAGAAATCACATAAATTTGATTGTGTTAGACTACATTTAAAAAGATATTTATTTGTAGGTATAATTCGCATGATATATTTGTATTGAAATTCTCTCAATTTTGAATCATTAGTTGATTTAAAGGGTAGTGTATAAATAGATTTCCAATTAAACTGGCATGTATCAAATATTGTTTCCCATTTTTTTTCTGGTTTGACTAGTAATTTTTCGGCTTTTGCTAGTTGGTACTCGTATAAAAATTTGTTTGCTTGTTTTGACTTGAGTAGTTTACTTAGTAATGTTTCTTTTCTATGATTATTAATTTGTTCTGATTTTAGTTGTATTTTCCATTCTTTGGGAATACTTGATATTAAAGACATAAAAAACAGAAAAGTATTATTTGGAAGTTCATATAAGTTAATAAAGTCTGAAAATTTATAAAATTCGCGTGTCCGGTAGTCGTATAGTTGTTCAACAAATTGAATTCCCCTATCGTGCCAGATTTTATTAAAAAGAGTTTTATTTCCTACTTTTATTTTTGAGTTATTCCATATCAGTTGTTTACCAATGTTGTCTACAACAGAATTATTTATTTCAAACCATGATAACAAAATGTCCTGAAAAAAGCTTTTTTTTGGAAATAATTGTGTTATGTCTTTTATTTTAAGATTACATTCAAATAATATTTTCCCCCCAAACTTGTCAAGTTGATTTAAGTAAAACAGTTTCCAAAGTCCATTATTTGTAGTGTCTAAAAGTCTTCTAATCCAATTTGCTTTTAGTGATTTGAGAAATTTATAGATATCAATCATTTTCAGGCCTCCATTTTCAATATTTTGAATAATTGATTTACGTTTTATCTTGTCTGGTTTTTTATCCCATAAAAATGCATACATGCTGTCATTTATTAGTTTTATTTGTTCTTCTGGTGGACTTGGTAAAACAGTTAGGGGATAAATAAGCTTAGGTAAAGCATAACTTTTAATAACAGTAATTTTACCAATTAGAGATAACTTTCTATGTTGCCATTGTTTTAAGCAGTTACAAAATGCGTCTATTTTGGGCGTTAAATTAGATTTAAAAATATTTAAATTGTTTTTATTATTATTGTGAAAAATGATTCCAAGTGTTTTTGCTTGATCGGAACTCCAAACAAATTTATTTTTTTGACAAAAAGTTATATTTGACAGTTTCAGTAGACCCGCTCTTAATACGGTACATTTTGCTGTGTTCAATTTCAAACCTGATATAAAACTAAAATTTTCTAAAACTGATATGAGTGTTTTGAACGATTTTTCTGAACCATCCGTAATAAAAGTTGCATCATCTGCAAAAAGAGTATTCTTAATCTCATTATTTTTATAATTTATACCTTTGATATTTTCATTTTGTTTTATTTCGTTTGATAAAAGCTCAATACATATAATAAATAAATAAGGTGACAACGGACAGCCTTGGCGTACGCCCCTCTTAATGGGAAAGAAGTCGGAAATATGTCCATTATTTATTGTACAACTTTTCGAGTCCGAGTAAAAAAGTTTAATCCAACTGATAATTGAATCTCCAAAATTAAAGTGTTTTAAACATCGAAACATAAATTCATGATCTAAGCTATCGAAAGCTTTCTCGAAATCAGAAAAAAATAGAAGAGAAGGTAAGTCATTTTCATCTATAAAATCTAAAATTTCATACAATAATCGGATGTTTTCACCTATATAACGGCCTTTTATAAATCCAGTTTGTGCTGGACTAATAATAGAGTTTAAAGTGGGTTTTAGCCTATTAGCAATAGCTTTAGTAGCGATCTTGTAGTCTACATTCAAAAGACTTATTGGTCTCCAATTATTAAGGTCCTTTATATCTTTTCCAGGTTTGGGAAGAAGAGTGATAATACCTTGTTTTTGTAATTCTGTCATTTCTCCTATTTGTAATGAATGATTTAGAGATTTAATTAAGTACATTTTAATATCATTCCAAAAGATTTTATAAAATTCTGTGGTTAAACCATCCGAACCAGGACTTTTATTGTTTTGCATATTTTTTAAACTAATATAACATTCATATTCATTTAAAATACCTTCACATTTTGTTTTGTCTATTTCATTTATTTTTTTAGTTGTATTATTAAAAAAAAAGTGTTCCGACTCTTGTGTTTCACGTTTTTTGTATAATTTACTGTAAAAAGTTGATTGAGCATTTAAAATATCATTTATATCGGTAATAATGCGGTTATTAATATTTAGTTTTGAAATTACTTTTTTCTCTGCCTGCTTATTTTCCAAACTAGAAAAGTATTTTGTATTTTTTTCGTTATTTTCAATGTGTTGACATTTAGATCGTAATATTATTCCATTAATTTTGGTTTCAATAATCTCATTTAGTTCTTGTTTCTTTTGTTTTAATTTGTTTGTTATTTCTTCTAAGGTGGTTGCTTCTAATGATGTTTCAATATCTTTTTCTAAATTACTTATTTCAGTTGTCAATTGTTTTTCTTTTTTGTTTTGAATTTTACTTTTTGTTGAAGCATATTTTATAGTTTCATTCCTTATAGTTCCCTTTATCAGTTCCCATAATGTGTTAGGATTAGCATTTTTATTTATGTTGACTATTTCTAAAATATTTTGTTTTATTTTTTCTTGGTATTCTTTTTCCAATATAAGAGTATTGTTTAATTTAAAATATCCTGGACCTCTTGGTTGTTGTATAAAATCAAAACCTATATTTACTATTGAATGGTCCGATTTATAACCATGTACGATTTTACATTTAATACATTTATTTAAAAGATCTTCTGAAACCAGAAAATAATCAAGTCTGCAAAAAATAGGTGGCTTTGTGTTAGAATGCCACGTATACTGTAATTTATTTGGATTTAAAATACGCCACACATCTAACAAATTGTGCTGATCTAAAATGGATAATAATGACTTATTACATTTTTTTATCATTTCATTAGAAATAGATCAATATAAGCAAATTTCTCCTTTTGCCACAATGCTTCCAAAAGTTGTCTGCATGAATGAAATCGAAAACAATCACTTACAATAAATCCTGACTGTTGACTTTCTATGTTTGTTTTCCAGGATACATTTAAATCAGCTCCATCTGTATTGACTGCTAAACTTTCAACTGCACTTGGACCTGAAATACAACTTTTTTTAAGCCCTTCCCACAGACAGCAAATCTGCAGCAGACAACTTTGAAAACATCTAGGCAAAATGATGTAAATTCCCCTTCCCTCAAACGACAATTCTGCAGCAGACAACTTTGAACATATTTTGTCAAAATATAGAAAATCTCTATAATTGAATGAATAACCTATGACTTAAGGCAGAAAACATTGTGACAAAAGGAGAAATTGCTTGTTTTGAGCAATTTTTTCTTTTGTCACTTTGTTTTCAAAAAGTCGTCTGCTGCAGAAGCGTCAGAAAGCGTCTATATGGGGGAAAGAGATAAGTGAAATTTTGATAATTGAAAAGAGCTGTAAACATTGGGGCAAAAGCAGAAATTGCTTGTTTTGATCAATTTCTTCTTTTGTCACAATGTTTTCAAAAATATTGAAAATCTCTATAAATGATAATATGATTATTAAATAGAGTTGAAATCATTCTGAGGCGTGAGAAAGCATCTATAAGTGGGTAAATAGTACAGAGTATGATCTGTGCTTTATGAATGCTGCCCATTAGGCATTTACTACCAGTTTTGACCCACATCATCCTGGACGTTGGCACAGTTTCATAAACGCATAGGCTAGAAGGTAATTTAAGGCATCAACTTCAGAGGTCGAAGAATGTTACAAATGTAGCATCCCATTGGCAATAGTGGAGTACATTCTGATATGGCCGGTTGGTAAGACCACCGGCTATACAATTTTTACCCAAAGCCAGTCTGCCTACCTTAGACTGTGCAAAAAAAGGTATGATTCAAGGAAGAAAATATGCTCAGAATAGGAGTGACTCATTTTTCACATATGGCTGCATTAAAAAATAATAGCTGTCCGTAAGACAGCACGCTTGACTTTTTACCTTTTTGCAGAAATAGGCAAAACAGAATACTTTAACAAGGTTACCTTATCTTGTCTACAGATAGGGGTCACGATGATTAACAAGTATTCACAGTTTCACAGCAATATCCTAAAGGGGTTAAGTCAATAATTGGATTTTACCCAGATTCAATGTATTTTCTAAGTCGAAAAAGGGCCATAATTCTGACAAAAACTTTCACATATTTAGGTACTCTCTTCTGTCTATGAAGGTAACGACGGTTAATAAGTAGTGTAAATTTCAAAGCAGTACCTCTAATGGTTTTTAAAAAGTGGGGTGGTACGAAAAAGGGCCATAATTCTGTCAAAAACATTGACAGAGTTATGTATTCTTGTCTGTTGATGGTGAGGCTGTACAAAAAACTTAAACAGGTGTGACAGACGCCGACGCTAATTCAAGTACGATAGCTTGCCTTTTCCTCGAAAAAGTCGAATTAAGTTCTCTGCTAAAGATGCGTTAAAATACATCTACCAATGGGAAAGGGTAAACTGGGATATATAAAACACTTATAAACAACATCTACATATGAAACAGTTCATAAAAACTTGAACATGAATGTTGAACTCTTCCCAAAATGCATACGAATTTTGACAAATCTACAGCAGACAACCTTGGAAACAATGTGGCAAAGGAGAATTAAATCATGTTGAGTTATTTCTCCATTAGCCACAATGTTTTCAACTCTATTCAGTAATTATACATGTACTTTCTTTTATAGAAAATTTCAACATTTTCGGCTGGATGTTTTCAAAGTCTTCTGCTGCAGATTTGTTGCATGTTGGTAAGGATGCATGTAGGGAAAGGAAATAAAATTGTACATACTTGTCACAGCTCTGTCAGAAATATATGCACTTGACATTGACTGACTAAATGTTCTTATGCTCACAGTGTAGAGATGACCTGATCTCAGGGGGTTAAATAAATACTCAAGCACAGCCGATATTCTGAAATGAATGTATTTCTATTAACTGTTTACCTCATGCTGTTAACTCTTTCCCACCTGCAGACACATTTTGACGCAATTGCAGCAGACGACTTTTGAAAACATTGTGGCCATAGGTGAAATTGCTCATGATGAGCAATTTCTCCTTACGCCACAATGTTTTCAACTTTATTTAACAATTAAGCTATCTTTTATGGAGATTTTTCAGGTCTTTGGCACTATATTTTCAAAGTTGTCTGCTGCAGCTTTTTGTATATGGGAAAGGGTTAATTTACAAAGACCCACAAGCTAAATATCTTTGAAAACATTGAAGGAAAAGTACAGAACTAGATTGAAAGCTTTACCCCAAACTGGACATCTGAAATAGTTTAAATATATACTATTTAACCCTTTCCCTCAATCATATAGAAACTTTCTATCGCCTCTGCAGCAAATGACTTTTGAAAACATTGTGACAAAAAGGAGAAATCACTCAAAACAAGCAATTTCTCCTTCTGCCACAATGTTATCAACTTTTTTCAGTGAGCATACTTTCATTTAAAAAGATTTTCCAAAGTTTTGCCTTGATGTCTTTAAAGTTGTCTGCTGCAGATTTGCTGTATGTGGGAAAGGGTTAATGTTATGTTTTCAAAAGTCATTATGACCACTAAAAAACAGTACAATCAAGTAACAGAGTGTTTGCAGGCAATAATACAAAAGTCCCTTCCTGGTTTTGGGGAAGAATCTTTTAATTCTTGATGTGTGACCTTCTCCTTCAAGCTAACTGAACAATTTTAGACTATCCATTATCTCCTAATTCCCCTTTATCAAAACACATAGCTCTTACATGTGTAGAGTTATTGCATGATCCAATTCAGGTCAAAGTTTTACAAACATTTGCCTTTGACCATGAAGTGTAAACTTACCTTCACAGTCAAACAAAAAAATTGAATGAGGTACACACTAATTCTGCTAATAGCCTTTTAGGCACAATTTAAGTTTCATGCTCTAATCTTTTCTAGATTTATACAAGAGGGCAATGATGACCCTGGATCGCTCACCTAACAACCGTTATAGTCAAGCACAATAACTCATTTTGCAGTCAGGTAAGCTTATACAAGTGTTAACACAATTTCCCTTCAAGTTGGCCTAGTGACCTTTTTTTATTTAACATGACCCATATTCACACTTGGTCTAGATATCACCAGGACAATCGTTCTGACAAACTTTCAACATGCTGAAGTTATAAATACGGCTTCCACAGTGCTAAAAAGATTTTTCGTTCAATTTTGCCTAGTGACCTAGATTTCGACAGGAAATGACTTATATTCAAACCTTAGTAACCCTAGATATCATCAAGTCAATTATTCTGACAAAGTTTCAACATGATCAAGTAATACATCTATTGACCTAGATTTTGCAAAATGTAGCCTGTAGAGTACATGTTAACAATGCAATTGCTGACAACAGACAATGGACAGACTATGGACAAAAGGTGATCACAATAGCTCACCTTGAAAACTTTGTGCCCAGGTGAGCTAAGAACAAGAGGCCTAAGAGGGCCTGTATCGCTCCACGGCCATTAGGCAAAAATTAAATCTTCCAACAGCCATATAAGGCAAACTAGCCCCGCCCTCTGGCGGCTATGTTTTCGACCAATCAACATGGCTTGAAGGAATCTTTCCAATAGAGGTTCTCCCAAGGAACATTTCTACAAAATTATTTGAAAATTGGCCAAACATTTTCGGAGGAGAAGATTTTTTTTAAGTTTTCACTTTAGCCATATAAGGCAAAATAGCCCCGCCCCCTGGTGGTCATGTTTTTCGACCAATCAACTGGGCTTGGAGGAATCTGATAGAGGGTCACCCATGAAACATTTCTACAAAAAGATTTGAAAATTAAACAACCAGTTTGGGAGAAGAAGAATTTTAATTCACTTTTTCGTTTTGTTGCCATGGAAACCAGAATTCTGCATGGATCCCAACAATATGAAGGAATTCTGGTGAGGTCATTGAGAGGATGGTTTCTGTGGAGTTTCATCCCAATTGATCCACTGGTTACTGAGGTGAAGATATTGACGGACGACGCACAACGGACAAAAGGCGATCACAATAACTCATCTAAGCACTTCGTGCTCAGGTGAGCTAAAATTGCAATTTCTCACAATGCTTTTAAATATAGTAAACATTTCTCCTTTCATTTATAATGATTTTCAAAATTGATAGTTTCAAAGTCATCAGTCTCCTTCAAATTTGTTGTATGCAGGAAATGGTTATAACAAACTATTTAATTATATGAGCCGTTCCACGAGAAAACCAACATTATCGACGCAGATCAGCCTAATCGGCTAATCCGGGCTGACACATTCCATCTCAGGGGGATAGAGGTATTGATTAATGATTCCTAAAACAGAAAATCCACAGGAGGCGAAAATATCTGTCCAGGTTAGCCTTATGTTATGTTGGGTCGATATTTTACGCAATGTTGGTTTTCCTGTGTAGCGGCTCATATTATGTACACATACCTTGAAATGTTGACTGGAGAGACCACATCTGCTGGGTCAATGCTCAACTCATAGTAATCAAAATCATTTGAGGGTTGTACCCACATTGCCCGTATGGCACCGCTGTCCACTGTGGTCACTGTGAGACTGGACACGGCTTGAGGATCTAAAGAAATACAGTAAAATAACCAATGATACATATAAATGTTGCAACCATTGCCGTATTCTGACCAGGGGCGTAGCTAGGGTATACAGAGTGTGTATGCAATTTCTTTAGGGGTGTCCGGGAATTATTTTGTTCTCCTCTATATCTTCTGTGGTGACTTCTGGGATCATTTCAGTAGCAAAATATGACTGATGTTGATGGTGAAAAAAAAGTATTTTCTAGGAAGTTTTGAGATAGTAAAATGTGTTGCATTTGTCATTTTTCGTCAAATCTATCAAGTCAGATCGGTTGTTCTATACTTACCCCTACCCCATTTCAAGTTTTTATTGCAGATTTAAACTTTTTAAAATCGAGTACTGGAGACAATGTGTACGCAGCTGCGTATTTTGCGTACAGTCGGCTACGCGCCTGCTGACATATCTACAGCAATCAACTTTTGAAAACATTGTAGCAAAAGGCTCATATTGAGCCACAATGTTTTCAACACTAACCAATAATTATTCTTAACCCTTTCCCTCATACGACAATTCTGCAGCAGACGACTTTAAACATGTTTTCTCAAAAAAAATGGAAAATCTCTACAATTGAATGGATAACCTATGACAAAAAGTGGAAAACATTGTGGCAAAAAAAGAAATTGCTCATTTTGAGCAATTTCTTCTTTTGTCACAATGTTTTCAAAAAGCCATCTGCTGCAGAGGCGTCAGAAAGCGTCTATATGAGGGAAAGGGTTAAATTCATTGAGATTTTACCTATTTTTACCTAGATGTTTTAAAGTCGCCTGATACAGATTTACTGTTTGTGGGAAAGGGTTAAATCTATTAACAATTTAGATTTGATTGCAGACTCGTGTAGACATTTTGATAGTATGAAGCAATTTTAAATTCTAAGCACACCCTTTTCATGATATTGATGCTATTTATAGAGTCAACAGCTTTAACCCTGTCATACATACACAACGTTTTCTGGTGCATCTACAGCAGACACATTTTTAAAACATTGTTGCAAAAGAAGAAACTATAGAGGTTTTCAATATTTTTGCCATGATTACTGAGCTACCAGTGCTTGGCGCAGAACTGTTGCATGTGAGAAATGTTTAAAGGAAACTTTGTAGCATTTGTGTGGAAATTTGGAAATACAAGTTGAAAACGTCGTGATAAAAGGAGAACTGATTCACATTAAACAATTATTACTTTTTCAAAAATGTTCTCAAAATTCTATAGGAGAGACATCGAATAATGTCAGTGTCCTTGAAATGTTAAACACAACAGATTTTCTTCCCATTTCCATAACAAACAGAGTTCCTCTTGCACCCTACTTCTGTTAGCCACTTTGGGAATGGTTCTGTTAACCCTTTCTCACATACAACAAATCTGCAGCAGACAACTTTGAAACACATCCAGGCAAAAGAAGAAATTATTTACAAAAGTCATCTGGTGCAGAAGTGTAAGAAAGCATCTGTATGTGGGAAAGGGCTAACTGGTACTTCCCTCAGATAGCACTTATGACTATTAAAAGTCTCAATGAATAGACCAGGGGTATTATTGTCGAAACCCAGTAATTTCTTGATTTCTCACAATATTTTCACCTTTGTATGAAAAGCACAATTCAAATTGTCCAAAATTTGCAAATAATTTCTTCCAAATTAATGATCTCGATGCTAACAACTGTAGAAAGAGCCTGCATGGTAATGGGTAAAACACCATGCAATGATTCAAAAGAGTGCATTAAAATATTTGTTCAAACATCCAATAAAACAAAGTCAAAGACCTGACATGACCCATATTCGAACTTGGCCTAGATATCATCAAGACAAACATTCTGACAAAGTTTCAAGTGCTGAAGCAAAAAAAAAAGCAGCCTCTAGAGCATTAACAAGATTTTCCTTTAATAGCCAAGTGACCTAGTTTATGCCTAAACATGACCTATATTTACACTTAGCCTAGATATCATTAAGAAAATTATTCTGACCACATTTCAGTGTGTTTAAGTTAAAAAATACGGCCTCCAGAGAGTTAACAAGATTTTCCTTCATTCTGACCTTGTGACCTAGTTTTTGAACTCACATGACCCAGTTTCAAACTTGGCCAAGATTTGATGGAGATATGTGTTCTGATAATGATGAAGATTGTATGTAGAATGTTGCTGGTAGATGGTTAACAAGGAAATTGTTGACGCACATGGACAAAATGCGATCACGATAGTTCACCTTAAGCACTTCATGCACAGGTGAGCTAAAAAATAGCAAATCAGGAAATAAGTTATTTGCACTTCTGAAAAGCAGTATTAAAACATAATAAGCTCAAGCTTAAATTGAAATAAGCTTAGACATTACAGTTTAACATAAACAAAGCTGATAAAGCTTAAAAAATACGCTATAACATAATAAAAGCCACCCGCCCCGACGGTAGTCGTACCATATCCACCAATTTCCACTGACTTAACTAAATTAACCTACATACTTTTTTGCATCTGACGGCTTTTGAAAACATTATTGCAATGTCTTCTTTGCTCCAATGTTTTATAATCTATGGATCTATGGATGTGTTCAAAGTTGTCTACTTCAGATTTGTTGTATATATAGGAAAGTGTTAAGTCCAGCTTTTAATCACAATCTCGCATAATTCATCTTGATTAACTGTTAACCCTTTAACCCTTTCCCTCATATAGATGCTTTCTGATGCCTCTGCAGCAGACGGCATTTTGAAAACATAGTGATAAAAGAAGAAATTGCACAAAACGTGCAATTTCTCCTTTTGCCACAATGTTTTCCACTTTTTGTCATAGGTTGGTTATCCATTCAATTATGGAGATTTTCTATGTTTTGACAAAATACGTTCAAAGTCGTCTGCTGCAGAATTGTCGTATGAGGGAAAGGGTTAACACTTACAAAGACCATTTGACACATCTACTGAATAATTTTTGAAAACATTGTTGCAAAAGGAGGACTTGCTCATAATGAGCAATTTCTCCTTTCGTCACAATTATAAGTATCACCTCTATTCAATAAGTATCCTCTCATAAAGAGAGATTTTCCATATTTTCGCGTAGATGATTTCAAAGTCTGTAAATGTGTTGTATGTGTGAGAGAGTTAATCTTGGCAAAGCATTGACACATATGGAGGGCTTGGCGTGAAACGGTTGTAACTAAAATTTGTAATTTTTTACCAAGGTTAATCACCTCTCCATAAAGTCTTTAATTATAAGCGTTAAATCATTTTTCTTGGTAAACAATGGAAAGTAAGGTGCCATTGCTCGTTCTGAGCGATGGCACCTAAATTTGCATTGTTTACGAAGGGGTCAAAATTGCCCCTAAACCAGGGTTTTCAAAAAAGGTTTTTAGTTATAACCGTTTCACGCCAAGCCCTCGATATATGTAGAATCATTCGGTTGAATTTGATCATTCTAGATCATTGATAGTAAAACTACTATGTATGTAATATGAAACTATAGAACTCTTTCATTTTTTCATATTTGTAAATTAA